>NW_026467038.1:0-33168 GCF_026875155.1 Cherax quadricarinatus
TGAAACTCTCGGCTGCCACTATCAGTAAGCCATTACTTTTTTCTTTGATAAATATTTTCACAATGCCTTTGACAGTGAATTTGGAGCACCCGCAGAAGTCACTTTTGTGAGTCGCATGACACTGGAATGTGTGGGGCACTGCTTTGTTGATGCATTAGACGACTCTTTAGCAAAGTGCCTTTTGTGGCATTTTGGCACTTTGTTTCCGAGCAGACATTCGGAGGGGATGTCTTGAAAAACCACAAAAGAAAAACCCCGTCCCTGTGCTGCTGTCATGAGGAGGTTCCACTTTATTATTATTACAAAAAAAAGAAGCCTAACCCAAAAGGGGGCTATACGGTGCAGGGTGGGGAAAGGGAAGCGGGGTATGGATGGAGAAGGGGGGGGGGATGATCACAGGTTAAAAAAACAGGGGCAGGGGATAGTGGGGGGTAGGGGTAGCGAGTTTAAAGTGAAAGGGCAGAAGGTATCAGTTTGTGAAGTAAGTCAGTTGTTGTAAAAAGTCAATAGAGGTCGGATGAAGGGGGGGGCCCATCAGCGAAAAGGGGAAAGGTAAAAAGAGACGGAGCAAAGGGGACGACGACAGAGGAAAATTCTGCGTGTCTTTTGATAAAGTGGGGCAGTCAACAGAATGGGTGACTGATAAGGGGAGTTGGGCAATTCTCCAGAGGGAGCAAGACCCCTCTCCATGAATATCCATGAGAAAGCGATTTGGCCAATGCGAAGGGGAGAGATAGTTCCCAACCTCGAACTGGATAAGAAGACGGCCAGTAACCTATCTGGGTTTAATAGATTGAATTTGTTCCCCGAGCATGTAGACCAACGTTTTTTGCCAAAGGGTGGAAGGGGGGAAAATTTGCAGAAAATAGTCCGTAAATGGAATACTCTATAAGAAATGGTGGGTCATGTACTGCTGAGCGCAGCGTGTTGCCTGTTCATTGCCTGTAGTAACAGACCGGGACCAAAACAAAAAACAATATTTTTATGTTTGGTAAAGATGCGGCGTAGCCAAATTTGGGAACAGGATAAGGGGGAGGTGTATCAAATTTTTTGTTACTGAAAAAACCAAAGGGAGTCTGAGACAACCAAAATGATGACACAGGCTAATGCAAAACGGGAAAAATGCTGTAAGGTGGAATAAAATTTAGCAGTAAAAAAAAACTAGCCCAGTGTAAAAGCCCCCTTTTAGATGCTGTCCCGGAAACACGCTCCCCAAACCTAAGCCCTCGAAGGTTAAGCCATTGTGTACAAGCAATGGCATGAGAAAGAGAGTGAAAGTGGTCAAGAAAAAAAAAGCGGGGAAGGACCGTAGACAGTTTGGGGTTTCGGCAAGGGGGGGGAGAAAGAAAAAAAGCTCGAACAGCTGGAACTTCCAGGGGGGTAGGGAAAAGTGAGATGCTCATGTACATAGAAAAGGGGGTAGTTGAAAAGAAGACAAAAAGCGAATGAAGGCGAAGAAGAAGGGACGGGGTAAACGGGCGGCGAACAAATAAAAAAATGTCACTAATATCAGTGACCATCTTAAAAGGGAAAGGGTTGCGGGAGATATGAGAGCGTACATGTAGCGCAGGCAATGGGCATCACGGCGATCGGATAAAGGGTGGAACTTCGCTTCTGCATAGAGGGGTCTCGACAGGGGGAAAAGCGAAAAGCACCAAAGGCATAAACGTAATCCTTGGTGTAAGGGGGGTTTAAAGGGTAGAAGGGAGAGGAGATGCCGCTGAATGATTGGTCCATAATCAAGTTTTGATAAAAAAGGGTGGGGTGTAGGCGAAGGAGGGGTTTGACGATCAGTCCCCATGAAAGATGGGAAGGTTTTAAGAGGGTTTAGCCGGCTTTGACAAGTGCCTTTAGAGAGGTAATTTGGGGGGTTTCCCCGGATAACCTAGATAAAGAGGGGCCCCGAAACTTGACGTTTCACTTCAGGCGGGAGCCATAGAGGTACAAAAGGGTGATCGGAGATGACAAGGTCAGGAAAAATAATTTGGTGGGTTTTAGTGCTGGAAATTTAAACCCACGTGTGGTGGCCCCAATTTGGAAACACGGTCGACTGCATGAGGAGGAAAAATGTAATGGGTGACAGTCAGCGCCTGCACAGGCAAAAGCGAAGTCATCAACATAGAGTGATGACCAAAAATTTGATGGAAAACTAGAGGCCAAATCATTAATAGCAAGGAGAAAAAGTGTTGTGCTCAGAAACACATCCCTGGGGGACACCTTCAGCTTGGATAAAGTCCGGCGGAGAGCACATTATTAACCCGAACACGGAAATGCTGTCAGTTAAAAAGTTCTTAAGGAAGGATGGTAGATTGCCTCGAAGGCCTAAGGAGTGGGCTTGGGCTAAAATATTATACCTCCAAGTTGTGTCATATGCCTTCTCAAGGTCAAAAAATATGGCAATAACTGAGTGGTTATTCGCAAAGGCATTACGAACATACGTATCCAAGCGTTAGTAAGGGGTCTATGGTAGAACGTCCCTTACGAAAGCCATATTGACGAGTGGAGAGACTGTTGTGTGTCTCTAAATACCACACTAAATGTCTATTTACTAGGCGTTCCATTACTTTGCAAACTGCACTGGTAAGAGCAATGGGACGATAGTGGGAGGTTTCATGTCCGTAGTGCCTGGTTTGCGGAAAGGGGAAAAAAGGGCATTTCCACAGTTTGGGGAAAACCCCTTGTGACCAAATAATATTGAAAGGGGCGTAATAGGACTGAAAAGGCTGACTGGGAAAATGTTGTAGCATAGGGAATTTTGGGAATGCGTGGGGCCCCACTCCCGGGATGCCGACAAGCTGAGATGTTGCCTCCATTTCTTGAAGTGTAAAAGGACATTAAAAATGTTTTTCTTTGAGAGAAGAAAAGCCCAAAAGGGTTTGCGAACTCCTGGCAGACTTTGAGGAAAAAAATGGGGGGCATAAAAGGGTCCCTGAGAAATAGGGGGACCCAAAAGATTCCCAATTTCATTGGCAACATCAAGGGGGGTTTCCCTAAAATCAAAAAATGGAAACCCCGCAGAAAAGGAGAAAGGGTCAGGAAAATTTTTTACCACTCGGGTTTTCGACTTTTTCCCAAAGGGGGCACTAATAGAAAAAAGCAAGGTGATGGGGGAGACTTAATCTCCCCAAGAAAGTGCGTTTAGCATCACGGTTCCCCGGGGCAGCGATCGCACACTTCTTTTTTAAAAATTCAAGGAGTCTCTCTGGGGTTTCCCTATTGTCCCCGGAACCTCCCCCAGGGAAAGCGAGTTTCAAACGTACTGCCGAGCACAAGCAGGAGACCACCAAGTAAGGGATTTCTGGGGAATGCCCGCCCGAAGTTTGGGTATAGAATGAGAAGCTTTCGTGAAAAAAGAGGACGGAAAAAGGGTGTAAAAAGCTCATCGATGGAGGGAAAAAAGAAGGAACCCCCTTTTTAAAAAAATTAGGTGTGATAAAAGGGTTTCCAAATTTGCCCCCATTAAATTGCCAGCTTTGGGGGGCGAAGAGGGGGGAAAAATGAAGGGGGAAATAAGAAAGATTTGGGGAAAAATCACTGTCCCGTAAATCCGGGAGAACGGGCCAAATGAAGTCTAAGCGGGAGAGGAAGAGCAGACGAGGGGATCGATGCAAGAGTGAGTATGGTCCGAGGATCAAAATGGGTGTGAGTACCTGTATTAAAACATGAGGGGGTAGGTTGACAAGAATAGCCTCTAATGAATTCCACGGGAATCACAGTGAGCCCCCCCAGAGGAAATGGTGGGCATTAAAATCACAAGTAACAAATCGGGTGGCGTATTAAATGACGGAAACAAAGAAAGGCCAATATCACGGAATAGATATGCCCGAGAAGGAGAGAGATTATAAAGAACAGATGCGTAATACACCAATGTAAGTGGAATACGGCTGCTGTGAATGCAGCGAAGTAATGAATCAAATAGATGATGGTGCGGATATCAGTGCGTAGAAGAAGGGCACTTTCATTAAAGGTCCATCGGGAAGGATCTGAAGAATACAATAAATTATAGCCTGAGATGTGAGAAGTAACAGCAGAGTGTAATTTTGGTTCCTGTAAGCAAACAACCAACAGGGGCAAACTGGGAGAGTAACATCTGAAGCTCACCCGGATTACCCCTGAGACCGCGTATATTCCACTGTAAATAGGCCATGATTGGCAATGATAAAGATACTTGAAATCCGCAGGTAAGGGTTCCTACGGACTAGAGGGGTTAGAAAAGTCCACATGCGGAGGCAGTGGAAAACGTTCAAGCAGCAAAGGAACGGTGCGCTGTGAAGAAAGGAGTTGCGCAGATGGAGCAGAGGAGAGAGAAAGAGCGGAAGGTGGATCAGTGTCCATTGATGGTTTGGTCTCTGCAATATATTCAGAGATTGCTTCAAGTGTTTCGGAATTCAGAGACATCATATGGGAGACAATATTGGAAACGGTAGGGGGAGGATGAGTAAAGATTGGAACTGCATTGGACTGTACCAAGGTAGGGGGGAGCGAAAGGGTGGAGGGAACTGGAGAAGCGTGGCAGGGGACAGAAGAGGCAGGAACCTGGGAGGTGGCAGAAGAGGAAGAAACTTGGGAGGGAACAGGGGAGGAAGGTACAGTACGAGGAGGAGGGTGAACCTCTACACTTGTAACTGAGCCAGTGAGAGGGGAAGAACCAGGGACAGAGACAGGGAGGGTAAAATGAGGAGGTGGAAGATGGGTAGGAGGTGTTAACGGACGTTTTTTTGACTTTTGAGAAGTAGAGGGACGATTGGGAGGAGGTGTCGTACGAGGTCTCGTCGATACTGAGGCTTGTGAGAGAGAACTCGAAGAAGCGAGATTAGACTGAGGCGTTGAAGTAGGGACGTCTGAGCCGAGGACAGCAAAAGGATTAGATACAGGAGTGACTATGGGAGAGGTAACCACAGAGGTGGGTGTAGAAGATGGGATACCAGAAGTGGGGGGACGTTTTGAAACACGAGAATAAGAAACACGTGGGAGTCTCCCTTGGAGGCGGAGATGAGAAACTGCCATGGCATAAGGGAGACCTTCTGTCTCTTTGAGGTAACGGATTTCCCGCTCGTTTAAATAGACTTGACAATGGCGAGAGTACGAAGGGTGAGCCTCATGACAGTTAAGGCAAGAGGGAGATCGATTGCAAGACGTATTAGAATGGTCATCAGCACCACAGACTGGGCATTCGGCGATAGATCTGCAATATTTCGCTTGGTGGCCAAATCGCCAGCAATTTCTACACTGTTGTGGTGTAGGGATCACCTTTCGAACTTGTAACCGATGTCCTGCTATATAAACTGAGGATGGGAGTTCTCGGCTGTCAAAAGTTAAACGAGCCACATTGTAGGGTATCATCTCCGCCCGCGGGCAGGAAGACTTAAGTGTCTACTTGAGGACTGGGAGATCTTGGAGTTCCAGCTGTTCAATAATGTCAGTGCCACATGTCTGGAAATTTTGTTGAACTATGGTATGGGGCAGAATGACGGTACCACTACAAGAATTGAGGGAATGATGTTTTTTCAAGAGTGACAGGAACAGTATCGATATGGGAAAGACGAGAGAGCTCATGAGCTGGGTAGCATTCTGTACGGTAATGATGAGCGTACCGCTCTTAAGAGCATGAAAAGAAATATCTTTACCAACATGGGTAGGAGTGCCTTGCCAATACTATGGTCAGATAGATAAGGCAGTAGAGGAAGTCGGTCGTAAAGTGAAGAATTTAGTCCATTGTTCAGTCTGAAACTGAGCGTGGAAAGGTAGTGAAGGACGTGTCGATCGTTTCTGAGAAGAACGAGAAGGTGGAGAAGTATCATCAGCAGGTAATTGTCGTTGGCGTTTAGGCGTGGGACGAGAGTTGGTCCGACGTGGAACGGGTCGGCGATTTGAAAATTGCCGCACCGTAGAGGGAGAGGCTGGAAGCATAGTCAGAGGAGAGCAAAGGTCCGATAAATCAAAGGAGTCAGTCGAGGCCTCAGTGCCTGAAGCGGGTGAGGAAACAGCACCGGCAATAGGTACAGAGGCATGAGGAGTGTCTGAAGAGTGGTCCAAAGACGAGGTGGGGTTAGAACGGGGTGCGGTATCAAGAAGGGGCCCGGGTAAAGTAGGTTCATGGACTAGGGCTGCCATGGTTAGGTTACTTCTTTCTTTTTGTTTTTAAGAAAAAAAAAGAAAGAAGAAAAGAAAATAAAAATAAGAAAAGAATAAAAAAAGGGGGGACCAGGGAGGGATAGCTCCTAGGAGGAATGAAAGGGCCAGAAATCTCCCTCCGCGCCCAAGAGGACCTCAGCACCGCAAGTAGCGCAGATGCAGCATGGAACCCGTGCCATACCCTACCCATCATGCTAGTAAACTAACAATCCGGGATAGCAACCTCACATCTGCCGAGCTACCTCGGTGGACAAAAGAGAGGGCGGCCGGATATCCGCCACAAAGCATACCTCCTTCGGCCACCACCCCTGGAATCTGAAAGGTGGCTTCCAGAGATACACCCATCGCCTGAAAGACACCCAAAGCTACTCTGGGATACCGGAGAGGATCGGACATCCCTCAGGCATCCAGATTCCACGGCAAACTACGCCACCTCACCTCGCCAAGAACCTCAAGGAATGGGATTAGACCCTGGTATCCTTTCCCCTACCTAGGAAGCTAGCGCGCTGTGGGAAGAAATCCCAAAGGCCAAAAAGAGGAAAGGCAAAGGAGAGGTGGGGAGGAAGGAGGAGGAAAGGAAAAAGGTGGGATGGGGAATTGGGAGGATGGGATAGGGGAGGGGTAGATTGGGGGTAATTAGGTTCGTCTGAGGAAGAAGACGACAGTCTAATTCCTCAGACAGAGCCTCGTTCACCACTCCAAGGATCCCCTTGAAGAGGTCAGGTTCCACAGTAACTTCATTGCAAAGTCTTGAGTCAGAATTGCAGCACTTACCAGCTCGAGAAGGCTGAGTGTACTGTATACTTCAGACTTCTTCTGGGCTGAAAATCTAGAGCTCTTGTCTGGTCAACAGGCAGCGGCTAAGTCGAGAGTTTATTCTCCATAAATCTGCTTATTATTGTGATTGCAGGCCACTGATAAAAGCAAACTCTGATGGCTCTTCATCAATACTGAGCATTCTGTCACTGCTTGGTAGTGACAAGTCTTTACCTAAAATTTTCAGGTGCTTGAAGTATTGCTCTATAGATTCATCAATCCCTGCTGGCGCGAGTTTCAAGCTATAGCGTGCACAGATTTCATTTGAGTTTACTAACTGAGAACTTGAGGGTTTTGATAGCATCTTCGCAGGTATTACACTCAGAAATAGCCTCATATATCTTAGGTGACACAAAATTGATGAGCAGACTTAGTTTATCTAGATCTTCTTTAGGAAGGGCTCCCAAGAAGTTTTCGAAAGTCTTAAACCAGTGCTTCCATTCCTGAGCAGCCGTTGATAAGTTGGGGTCACAGTCTAGCCTCTCAGGTTTCAGTCAACGCTCCATGTTGTGATGTAGTCTAGCGCAGGATCACCACCAGGTAGCCCAGGATTCTATGTTCAATAAATTGTTGTGATAGAAACACAGGCCTTATCTCTAGACTTTATTGAACATAGAATCTTCATAGTACTTCTGCAACAACAAAATATAACGACTAGTACATCTAATAACGGCTTCCACAGGGATGGTGATGTCTTGCATATGTCAAGAGATAAGTTATAACTACAGGCCACATATTTAAACTCACCATGTAATCTGCATCACTAATATATGGATAGAAGAGAAGAGAATCACACACCATGTGTTGGCGCTCATGACACACACCAAACTATTGTTGTTGTTAAGAACCCCGAGAGGTGGTGCAGTATTATCCTGCTGCTGCTCCCCACAGGAGCAGTGTCACTACACACATGTACAACAAATTTCCAAGAAAATTTCCAAGACCGTAGATATACTATCGAAGATACAGTACTATGTTCCACAGTCAGCCCTCCTGGCCCTATATCACTCTCTTATTTACTCCTATCTCACCTATGGAATTTATGCATGGGGCTCAACAACAATAAACCATCTCAGACCATTAATTACCCAACAAAAGGTTGCAGTCAGAATGATAACAAATTCCCACTACAGACAGCACACTCCACCAGTATTCAAAACTCTAAACCTACTCACCATACAAAACATCCATACTTATTACTGCACCTATTACATACATAGAACACTTAACACTGATATAAACCTTCCCCTCAAACATCTCCTTACCAACCTCAACAGAACACATGACCATAACACAAGGCACAGATCACTCTTTGATGTTCCTCGTGTCCACCTCACGATATGCAAAAACTCAATGCACATAAAAGGCCCTAAAATCTGGAATTCATTACCTGTAAATATAAAAGAAACACTGTCTGTTTATAAATTCAAGTTTCTTCTCAAAAATCACTTACTCACCCACAACCAAATAAATACTGAATAATTGTATCTTATAAATTGTACATCTTAAATCTTTCTCATAATTGTATCACATATACATGTATGTTTAACCTGAGACCCAATCAAACTGTGTTTTTTTTAACTACATTACCTAACAGAATACTCCATTCTACTGAATGCTCAGTAATACAGAATACTTAGTAATACTCATTTGTGCTTAATTGTTATCTGTTTACAATAATGTTTTACCACTGAATATATCATTGCTTAATTAATCTTAAGTTAATTTTAAGCCTGCCCATAATGCTCTGCATACAAGGGGCTTTGGCATGTTGCACTTAACTGTATTCCTTTGTACTTCTCTGTATCATGTTCAGATAAATAAATAAATAAATAAATAAATACAAATTTAAGAGAATTCTTAATATAAAAATTCTATCTTAAGTGCAAACAATATATGTACATTAAAAACTTTATAACACAGCTGATGAATCGTTAGAAAAAGTACATACGTATCAAGCGTATTGTAAGGGAGTCTTAGGTTAGTACGTCCTTACGAATGCCATATTGACGAGTGGAGAGACTGTTGTGTGTTCTCTAATACCACACTAAATGTCTATTTACTAGGAGTTACATTACTTTGCAAACTGCACTGGTATAGAGCAATGGGCGATAGTGGGAAGGTTTCATGTCCGTATAGTGCCTGGTTTGCGGAAAGGGAGAACATTGGCGGATTTCAACAGCCTGTGGAAGAAATCCTTGTGACCATATAAGATTGTAAAAGGCGTAATAGGACTGCAAAGGGCGATGATGTAAATGTTGTAGCATACGTTTGATATGTCGTGGGCCCAGTGCCGCTGACCCGACAAGCTGGAGGAGTGTTGCTCCAGTTCTTGATGTTGTAAAAGAGCCCCCCCCCAAAAACCCCCAAAAATTTTTTATACTGTTCTTCTCTGAGAGAAGAAAGTCCAAGGGTGCGAACTTCTGGCAGACTTTGAGGAAAGAAATGAGGGATAGTTGGAGTCCCTGAGAAATACGGACCAGATGATGCCAATTTCATTGGCAACATCTAGTGGGTTTGCTATTCAAACACTGGCAAACCGCAGACAGGAGAAGGGTCAGGAGAATATTTACCACTCAGTTATCGTCATTTTTCCAGGACTGCACTCATAGAGATTGCAGAGGTGATGGTGGAGACTTATCTCGCAGCAAGTGCGTTTAAGCATCCACGGATGACACGGCGAAGCGATCGCACCTACTTTCTGCTTTAAAATCAAGGAAGTCTCTCTGTGGTACTATTGTACCGGTACCTGCCCATGCAGCTGTGTTTCAAACGTAATGCAACGAGCACTAGCAGTGACCACCAAGGTCACGCATTTATGAGGAAAGCCTGTGTGTCCCGAAGTTTGGGGTATAGATTGAGAAGCTGCGGTGATAAACAGAGACGAGAAGAGGTGTTAAAAAATAAGTCTCGATGGAGGACAAAGGTAAGGGGAACCTCTTTAAATCAGTTAGGTTGAGTTAAGGTTCCAATTTGCCCGATTAAATATGCCAGCGTGGGGTGCGAAGAGGTGGCGATTGAAGGGGAGGAAGGTAAGAATGATGGAAATGACACTGTCAGTAAGTCCGGGAGACAGACCAAGTGAAGTCTTATGAGGTCAGAGGAAGAGCAGACTGAGAGACGGATGCAAGAGAGAGTATGAGTCGAGATCAAAATGGGTGGAGTCTTTATTTTAAAACCATTGGAGGGGCGTGGGTGGACAAGAAAAAGCCTCTAACTGAATTTCCCGGGAATCCACAGTGAGACCCCCAGAGGAAATGGTGGGCATTAAAATCACCAAGTAACAGAATCGGTGGCGGTAATGACGAAACAAAGAAGGCAATATCCGGAATTGATAATGCCAGAGAGAAGGAGAGGAGATATAAGAACGAGCGTATACCACCCTTATGTAAGTGGATACGGGGCTGCTGTGTATGCAGCGAAGTAATGAACAAATAGCTGATGGTGCGGATATCGTGCGTAGAAGAAGGGCACACTTTCATTAAAGGTCCCCATAGGAAAAGGAATCTGAAGAATACATAAATTATAGCCTGAGATGTGAGAAGTAACAGCAGAGTATGTAATTTTGGTTCCTGTAGCAAACACCATCAGGGCAAAACTGGCGAGAGTAACATCTGAAGCTCACCCGGATTACCCTGGGGGGACCGCGTCGTTATATTCCACTGTAAATAGAGCCATGATTGGCAATGATAAAGATACTTGAAATCGCGGTAAGGGTTTCCTACAGGGACTAGAGGGTTAGAAAAGTCACCATGCGGAGGCGTGGAAAACGTTTCAAGCAGCAAAGGAACGGTGCGCTGTGAAGAAAGAGTTGCGGCAGATGGAGCAGACGAGAGAGAAAGAGCGGAAGGTGGATCAGTGTCCATTGATGGTTTGGTCTCTGCAATATATTCAGAGATTGCTTCATAGTGTTTCGAATTCAGAGACATCATATGGGAGACAATATTGGAAAACGGTAGGGGGAGGATGGTAAAGATTGGATGCATTGGACCTGTTACCAAGGTAGGGGGGTGCGAAAGGGTGGAGGGAACTGGAGAAGCGTGGAAGGGGACAGAAGAGGCAGGAACCTGGGAAGGTGGGGCAGAAGAGTGAAGAAACCTGGGAGGGAACCAGGGGTGAGGAAGGTTACAGTACGAGGAGGAGGGTGATCCCTCTACACTTGTAACTGAGCCAGTGAGAGGGGAAGAACCAGGGACAGAGACAGGGAGGGTAATATGAGGAGGTGGAAAGGGAAGATGGGCTTGGAGGGTTAACGGAGTTTTTTTTGACTGTTTTTGAGAGTAGAGGGCGATTGGGAGGAGGTGTCGTACGAGGTCTCGTCGATAATGAGGCTTGTGAGAGAGAAACTCGAAGAAGCGAGATTAGACTGGCGTTGGAAGTAGGGACGTCTGAGCCGGGAGGACAGCAAAGGATTAGATACAGAGTGACTATGGGAGTGGTGAACCAAGAGGTGGGTGTTGTAGAAGTGGGAATACAGAGTGGGGGGACGTTTGGGAAAACACGCGAATAAGAAACTCGTGGGAGTCTCCCTTGGAGGCGGAGATGAGAAACTGCCATGCATAGGGAGACTTCTGTCTCTTGATGTAACGGATTTCCCGCTCGTTTAAAAAGACTTGACAATGGCGAGAGGTACGAATGGGTGAGCATCATGACAGTTAAGCTGAGGGAGATCGATTGCAAGGACGTTTTAAAGAATGCGTAATCGCACCACAGACTGGGCATTCGGCGATAGATCTGCAATATTTCGCTTGTGTGGCCAAATCGCAATCAATTTCTACAACTGTTGTGGTTGTACGGGATCACCTTTCGAACTTGTAACCGATGTCCTGCTATATATAACTGAGGATGGATTTCTCGGCTGTCACAAAGTTAAACAGCCACATTGCTAGGGTATCATCTCCGCCCGCGGGCAGGAAGAACTTAAAGTGTCTAACCTTGTGGACTGGGAGATCTTGGAGTTTCCAGCTGTTCAATAATGTCAGTGCCACATGTTCTGGAAATTTTGTTGAACTATGGTATGGGGCAGATTGACGGTACCACTACAAGAATTGAGGGAAATGATGTTTTTCAAGGTGACAGAACAGTATCGATATGGGAAAGACGTGAGGAGAGCTCATGAGCCTGGGTAGCATTCTGTCGGTAATTGGATGAGCGTACGGCTATTAAAGGAGCATGAAAGAAATTTCCTTTACCAACATGGGTAGGAGTTGCCTGCCAATTACTATGGTCAGATAGATTAGGCAGTAGAGGAAGTCGGTCGTTTCAAAGTGAAGAATTTAGTCCATTGTGAGTCTGAAACTGAGCGTTGGAAAGGTAGTGAAGGACGTGTCGATCGTTTCTGCAAGAAGACGAAGAGGTGGAGAAGTATCATCAGCAGGTAATGTCGTTGGCATTTAGGCGTGGACCAGAGTTGGTCCCCGACGTGGAAGGGTCGGCGATTTGAAAAATTGCCCGCACCGTTGAGGGAGAGGCTGGAAGCATAGTAAGAGGAGAGCAAAGGTCGATATAAATCAAAGGAGTAGTCGAGGCCTCAGTGCTGAAAGCGGGTTGTGAAGGAAACAGCACCGGCAATAGGTTACAGAGGCATGAGGAGTAAGCGTGTTGAGAGTGGTCCAAAGACGAGGTGGGGTTAGACGGGGTGCGTATGTCAAGATGGGGCCCGGGTAAAGTAGGTTCATGGGACTAAAAGGCTCTTGCCATGAGTTAGGTTTACTTCTTTCTTTTTGTTTTAAGAAAAAAAAAGAAAGAAGAAAGAAAATAAAAATAAGAAAGATAAAAAAAAGGGGGGAGGGACCAGGGTAGGGATAGCTCTAGGAGGAATGAAAGGGACAGAATTCTCCCTCCGGCCCAAGAGGACCTCAGCACCGCAAAAGTAGCGCAGATTGCAGCATGGAAACCGTGCCATACCTACCCATCATGCTAGTAAACTAACTATCCGCGGGGGATAGCATCCTCACATTGCGAGACTACCTCGGTGGACAAAAGAGAGGGCGGCCGGGATCCGCACAAGCATTACCTCCTTCGGCCACCACCCTGGAATCTGTGAAAGGTGGCTTCCTGAGATACACCCCATGCCGATAGACACCCAAAGCTACTCTGGTGATACCGGAGGGGATCGGGACATCCCCAGGCGATCACAGATTCCACGGCAAACTACGCCACCGCAAGCAAGGAACCTCAATGGAATGGGATAGACCCTGGTATCTTTCCCCTACCTAGGATAACTAGCGCCGCTGTGGGAGAAAATCCCATAGGCCAAAAAGGGGAAGGCCAAAAGGTGGGGTGGGGAGGAGGAGGAGGAAAGGAAAAATTGGGCGGTATGGGGAGGATGGGGAAGGATGGGATAGGGGAGGGGAGAATGGGTGGTAATTAGGTTCGCTCTGGTTTCTGAGGAAGAGGACCGAACAGGTCTAATTCCTCAGATCCAAGAGCCTCTTCACCACGGGGGGGCCAAGGAGCCCCCTTGAGAGGGGGCAGGTTCCACAGTAACTTCATTGCAAGAGTCTTGGTCAGGAATTGCTGAGCACTTCCACTGAGATGCTGAGTGGTAGACTTGTATACTCTGTAATTCTTCTGCGGCTGAATCTAGGCTCCTTGTCTGGTCAAAGGCAGCGGCTAAGTCGAGAGTTTTATTCTCCAAATAAATGCTGCCTTATTATTGGTGTGATTGCAGGCACTGATAAAAGCATCTCTGAATGGATTCTTCACAAAATATGAGACAGCTGTCACTGTTGGTAGTGACAGTACTTACCTAAAAATTTTCAGTGCTTGAAGGTATTCCTCTAAGGATCATTCAATATGCTTGGCGGGGAGTTGCAAGGCTTAGCGTGCAAAGATTTCATTTGTAGGTTTAATATACTGAGACTTGGAGGGTTTTGATAGCATCTTCGCAGGTTATTACTCAGAAAATGCCTCATATATCGCTTAGGTGATCACAAAATTGATGAGCAGACTTAGTTTATGCTAGATTTCTTTAGGAAGGGCTCAAGAAGTTATACGAAAGTCTTAAACCAGGTGCTTCCATTCCTGAGCAGCCGTTGATAATCGCTGGGGTCACAGTCTAGCCTCTCAGGGTTCAGTCAAACACCCTGAGTGATGTAGTCTAGCGCAGGATCACCCACCAGGTAGCCCAGGATTCTATGTTCAAGAAATTGTCATGTGATAGAAACACAGGCATTATCTCTAGGCTTTAGTGAACATAGGAATCTTCTAGTACTTCTGGCAACAACAAAATATACATGACTAGTACATCTAATAACGGCTTCCACAGGGATGGTGATGTTTGCATTGTCAGAGATAAAGTTATATAACTACAGGCCTCATATTTAACTAACCATGTAATCTGCATCCACTAATATATGGAATAGAAGAGAAGAGATTCCTACACAAGTTGTTTGGCGCCCATGACACCCACCAAAGGTTGTTGTTAGGGCCCCGAGAAGGTGGCTGCAGTATTATCCTGCTGCTGCTCCCCACAGGAGCAGTATCACTTCACACATGTACAACAAAATTTCCAAGATAATTTCGATGACCGTAGTTTACTATCGAAGATACAGTTACTATGTTCCACAGTCAGCCCTCTGGCCCTATATCTCTCTTTTTTTTCCCCTATCTCACCTATGGAATTTTTGCATGGGGACTCATCAGAACAATAAACCATCTTCAGGACATTAATTACCCAACAAAGGTTGCAGTCCGAATGATAAACAATTTCCCACTACAGGACAGCACACTCCACCAGTATTCAAAACTCTAAACATACTCACATAACAATAACATCCATACTTATTACTGCACCTACTCACATACATAGAACACTTAACACTGATTTTAAAACCTCCCCTCAACATTCCTTACCAACCTCAACAGAACACCATGACCATAACACAAGGCACAGACACTCTTTGATGTTTCCTCGTGCCATCTCACACTATGCAAAAAACTCATGCAAATAAAAGGCCTAAAATCTGGAATTCATTACCTGTAAATATAAAAGATACACTGTCTGTTTATAAAATTCAAGTTTCTTCTCAAAAATCCTTATAACCCAAAACCAAATATATACTGAATAACTGTATCTTATAAATTGTTAATCTTTAATGTTTCTCAGATTGTATCACATATACATGTATGTTTACTGGACCAATCAAAATGTTTTTTTAACTACATTACCTAACAGATTAACTCCATTCTACTGATGACACAGTAACACAGAAAATTGACCATAAGACCTGTCTTAGTAATATCATTTGTGCTTAATTCGTTATCTGTTTACAATAATGTTTTACCACTGGAAATACTATTGCTTAATTAATCTTAGTTAATTCTTATGCCTGCCCATATTGCATCATGCTACAAGGGGCTTTGGGCATGTTGCACTTAACTGTATCCTTTGTACTTCTTTTTCACCTGTATCAGGTTCAGATAAATAAATAAATAAATAAATAAATACAAATTTAAGAGAATTCTTAATTTAAAAATTCTATCTTAAGTGCAACACTATATATGTACATTTAAAAAAACTTTATAACACAGCTGATGAATCGTTAGAAAATAGCTTTAAATTACAGCATTACAAAGCGCACCCAGTAAGGAACCTGCCGAGTCTTGAGTAGTGAAGGTTGTTGAGTTACCCGACTTGACAAACTGCATATAAATGCTCTTGCTCTTGATGCAGTGCTCTATGGAGGGTAATAATAAAGCTTTGGGTCGCCAATGAGGGTTGTCTTCAGATCCACTAAAGACTTCAACTGGTGGACTTTAACCTACAGGACAACCTCTGTGCTGTAATTCTGTCTTGACATGCAGTCCTACTCTTCAAGTGTCAAAATATTGACACTTACCAAAGTTTGGGGAGCCAATCTTTAGTGAGCAAAGGCAAGGACTGAGAAAGGTTGGTAATACCACAGTCCTTTGGCAGGAATGTCCAAACTTGGTCCGCTGATTCTCGAACATGGTGATGATTTACTCGCCTTCCTTCTCTGTATACGTCTCGAAGAACAAACTTTTGCAAGTTGTGTGTAAGCAGCCGGGATGGCTCCAGCAAATCACTGGCCCAAGGAATCCATTAGCCTGTGAGATAGTAAAATTATCATGAATTTATTATTATTATAAATGTATAAGAAGAAAAACTCTATGAATGTCTCTATTCTTTTTTCAAGAGTCACCTGCCATGGTGGGAGATGGGCGGCATGTTAAAATTATTAGCTGTCAAATGATCTTATATGGAAATGTCAGCCATAATGCTTTGTCACTGTGGAAATGTGTATGAAACCAATAAATTCTTTGTCAAACTACAACTTTCTTTTTATTTACCACAACTTACCTCATTTCTAACTGAATGCAGTCAAAGTCCAAGTCAAAAAGCACACTGTCCCATTTTTCCTTGGCTGTCATTTTCAACGGTTTATATGTTCCATACAAGTTTCACTGCTGTTTTATCATTAATATTTTTAGGGTTCTGAATCCTCTATACAATTATATATATTCTTACTCTTGTTATTATTTCTACTTTCATATAATGCACATAAGTATTTTATGCTTAGCCTTTTTTCTATGCAAGCAAATTGGATTATTAATAAAGGCATTCTTGACTATTTTGACAATTATTTATATTTGTCAGAATTGCAGGATACTTCACTATAGAATTCCATATTAATTGTATAAATACTGACTATACTAAAATTATATTTATGCCTTTTACTGATGAGATATGGAATAAAACGGTAATTACTTTATTTTTAAGCAATTTTTATAGCAAGTGCAGTAATTTTTCACCAATAAACAAGGAACCAGCAGTTTTTATTTTTTCAAAGTTAAAAATGAAAAATTAACTTTCATATATGAAATACACAAATAATGGTTGATCTTTTAAAAGGATTCCAAAGGATACAGCAAGAGTTGTTAAAAAAAAAGCTTCACTATCTTAATGGCTCCTATCACTATCTTAATGGTTCACATCAACTATCTTATGGTTCACAATACCATCATGATAAATAAGACACATGCAAAACCGGTATATCTTCAGTTACTGTGTGAAGACAAAAGACATATTTGCTGAACCAGTTTTATTGGGACATATATAGAGCTGTGTTAAAATTTTTATGAAGTCATACAGAAGTTACAAAGTTATTTTCTGCAAATATATCTTTTCTTCTCAACTATCAAATTAGATTTCATCAATGATACAAAAAAATGCCAATGTAAAAAGGAATTATTAAAAACACATTCTTACTTTGGGATGAGCCATGAAGAATCTAAAAAAATTCAGTCCCTGTAGATACTTTTCATGTATTCTCTGTTAAGTTGAAGTAGCCTGATGCTAACTGAATTCTTGAATTACTCTCGGCTGAAGTCAAGAACTTTTTGGTCATTGTGTTATTGCTCACAATATCAAAAGGTCCCATTTGTAAAGTTGGGATTACTATAGTGTCTAGGGGCTTTTCGTCTAGTTTATTAACACCGGACTTTTCAAGATTATTTGACATTTTTGTGTAGTTTTGGCACACTCTTGATCCCACACTTTCTGTATTGCAGTTGTCATGGTCTTACAATATTTATTATTAATCACCTCTGAAAATGTGCAAACACCACTGATTTAATCACCATTAAAGTACAGTCTGTTAGGTAAAAAGGTCCTGTGTTTAACGTTGTGCGGACATTTTTATGTGGCAGGTTTTGCCCGCCAGGATTTTTGCATAACAGTTTGCAAGTTCTGGAGAGCGAAATGTTGCCACAATAAATAAAAACATACTTTAGCTGCCACATGTGTCATTTTACTAACATAATTATCTGGTAATTCTTACCAAATTATTACAAAAAGTACGTACAGTTAACAGCAGTTTGATTATATTCACATTAAAAGTGCAGTCAAGCAGTATGTGCTGCTATTATAAACTTTCTGAAAATGCAAGGTAATATAAAAAATGAATACATGAACAATTTACAGTTTCCCCATTATTTTCAATAGATTTCTCCCACTATTCAGATGGGCATTAAAAAAAAATCATCCATGCAACCACTTTGAATTTACCCAGAGGCACCTTGTTTCCTTGTACAAATATTCCTCGTGCATTTGCACATTATTTTTTTCAATACCTTAATGTTTAATTTACACCTATTACAGCTCACCTACCTAACCAAAATTATACTGCCTTCATTTATGAACATATACAGTAGAACCCCTGTATCCGTAGCTCCAGTATCCATGGTTTTAGGTTATCTGCTGGTTTACTGTGGCAAAAAATAACCCTAATTTTACTTAATAATGGCTCAAAGTGCAAAAGGTAGTGATGGTGGAAACGCCGGAAGCCATGTAGTGCTTCCCATCAGTGAAAAGGGATAATTCTCTGCTTTTGTGCTTTTTATCATTAGACTTATAATAGTACAGTTTTGCTACCATCCACGGTTTCGGTATCCACATCAGGTGCTTGGGCACTGACCCCTGGAACACCCTCCAGGTAGATATGGAGACACAAACTCAGAAAATTAATCAATTTGCATATCTTGACCCCTTGCTGGGGTTCTCTTTATATGTATACATATTAAGAGAGTGTACACATTTATTTATACACACTCATCTGAGTTTTCTTTGATTTTATCTTAATAGTTCTTGGTCTTATTAATTTTCCTTTTATATCCATGGGGAAGTGCAATAAGAATCTTTCCTTCCGTTAAGCCATTGCGTGTTGTAAAAGTCAACTAAAATGCCGGGAACAATGGGCTAGTAACCCCTTTTCCTGTAAAGATTACTAAAAAGAATAAGAAGAAGAAAATTGGTCAAAGTGGGAGTCTGAATGTGCGCTGGATGTTGTGCAGATGATAAGGAAAGAGATGATTGTGGATGTTTGATGAGAAGATGCAGGATGTCCTGGCTTTAAGAGAAACAAGATGAAGGGGGTGGGAGAGTTTCAGTGGAGAGGTATAAATGGGATTAGGTCAGGGGTTTCAAATAGAGTTAGAGCTAAAGAAGGAGTAGCAATGATGTTGAAGGATAGCTATGGCAGAATAGAGGGACTATAATGTATTTATTCAAGGATTATTTGGGTAAAATAAAGGAATTGGATGTTGAAAAGTGGGTCTATAATAAAGGTGTATGCACCTGGAGAAGGGAAGTGTTAGAGGAGAGAGAGAGAAGAGATTTTTGGAAATTTGAGTGAAATGAAGTGGGGGAGTTTTGAATTCAAGTGTGAGGAGTGATGGTGGTTAGGGGGATTTCTTTGCTAAAGTGGGTATAAAATGTTATGGGAAGGTAGTTAGTAGGTAAATTTGGGGTGAAAGGGGTATGTGTAAATGGGGAGCCTTAATTGAGCTATGTGTGAAGAAATTGGTAATAAGTAATTCATATTTTTGAAATGAAAAAGAGGATAAAATAATTATACAAGGTATGATGTAGACGTAATGAAGTAGTTTATTATATTATGTATTGGTGGATAAAAGGCTCGATGGTTGGATCAGGATGTACATGTTATAGAGGGGCAACTAATATATCGGATCATTAGTTAGTTGTAGCTACAGTTGAGTAAAGAGGTAGATGGCGGAGGGAAGGGGGGAAGGAGGGACAAAAGGATGATTAGGGAAGGTGGCAAAAACAAATAAGAGGGAGGTGAAAGTGTTATAAATTAAGGGGAGGGAGGATGTTCGGCGTGTGATATAAGCGTCTATTGGCAGAAAGGTAGGCTAGTGCAAAGATGGTAGTGGGGGGTTTGAAGAGGGTTGAATAGTTTTAAAAATGCAGTACAGTATTAGAATGTGGGCAGAAGTTTGTGGTTATAGGAGGGATGGGGGCAGGAGATAGAGGAGTGATTGGTGGAATGATGAAGTAAAGGGCGTGATAAAAGAGAAAAAAGGTAGTTATGAGAGATTTTTACAAAGCAGATGTGTTATAAGAAGAGCAGTGTATATGGAGAGTAAGAAAGGAAAGGAGGTGGTGAAGAGAGTGCAAAAGGAGAGCAGATGAAAAGAGTGGGAGAGGCACTGTCAAGAAATTTTAATTGAAAATAAGAAAATTTTTGGAGTGAGTTAAAAAGTTAAGAAAGCCTAGGGAAAATATGGTTTTGTCAGTTAAAACAGAGTTAGGGGAGTTAGTAGATGGGTGTTGGAGGTATTGGGTAGATGGCGTAGAATATTTTGCAGGAACTTTTAAATGTTAAGGAAGAAACGAGGCATTAATTTATGCACTGGTCAGGGAGGCTATAACCATCTTTTAGGGTGAAGAAGAGCAGAATGTAAGTGTGGGGGAGGTACGTGAGGCTTTACGTAAAATGAATGGGGGTTGGTAAAGCAGATGAAATGATGGGATCATGACGAAATGTAAAAGCAGGGGGGGATATAGTGTTGGAGTGGTGGACTTTTGTTTAATAAATGTATAAAGAGGGGATAAGGTACCTAGGGATTGGCAGGAGAGAGCATGTAGTCCATTTATATAAAGGGAAAGGCGCGACAAAAGAGACTGTAAAATTATTAGGGAATAGCTTACTGTTTATACAGGAAGGATAAAGTGTCGGTAGGGTTTAATTGAAAGAATTAGAGGTAAGACAGAATGTAGGATTGCGGATGAGCGAAAGGAGGTTTTAGAGTGGTAGGGGATGTGTAGATCAGGGGTTACGTTGAAGCATATATGTGAACAGTATTTTAGATAAAGATATAGGGATGTTGTTATTGCATTTATGGATTTTAGAAAGGATATGATAGAGTGGATAGAGGAGCAATGTGGCGAGTTGCAAGTATATGAATAGGTGGTAAGTTATTAAATGCTGTAAAGAGTTTTTATGAGGATTGTGAGGCTCAAGGTTAGGGTGTGTAGAAGATGAGGGAGACCTACTTCCGGTAAAAGAAGGGGGTCTTAGACAGGGATGTGTAATGTCACAGGTTGTTTAATTTTATTTATAGATGGGGTTGTAAAGGAAGTAAATGCTAGGGATGTTTGGGGAGAGGGGTGGGATTAAATTATGGGAATCAAATTCAAAATGGGAATTGACATCAGTTACTTTTTGCTGATGATAACTGTGCTATGGGAGATTCTAAAGAAAAAATTGCATAAGGTTAGTGGATGAGGTTTGGGAATGTGTGTAAAGGTATAAAGTTGAATGTGAACATAGAAAGAGTAGGTGATGAGGGTGTTAAAAATGATTTAGCATAAAGAAAAATTGGATATCAATTGGGGAGGAGAGTGTTGGAAGAAAGAATGTGAATGTTTCAGATACTTGGGAGTTTGGTAGTCGGCGGAATGGGGATTTATGAAGAGGATGAGGTTAATCATAGAATTGATGAGGGAAAAAATGGTGAGTGGTGACGTTGAGGTATATGTGGAGTCAAAAAAGTTATCTATGGAGGCAAAGAAGGGAATGTATGAAAAGTATAGTGTACCAACCTCTTATTTGGGTGTGAAGCTTGGGTGGAATGCAGCAGCGATGAAGACGGTTGGAGGCAGTGGAAGATGTCCTGTTTAAGGGCAATGTTTGTGGTGTAAATATTATGCAGAAATTCGGGAGTGTGGAAATTAGGAGAAGTTGTGGAGTTAAATAAAAGTATTAGTCAGGAGGCGCTGAAGAGGGCGTGGGTTGTTGAGGTGGTATGAGTCATTTAGAGAGAATGGATCAGTAGAATGAATGGAAAGCATATAAATTTAGGGAAGGAAGGCGGGGGTAGGGGTGTCTCGAAAGGGTTGGAGAGGAGGGGAGTAAAGGAGGTTTTGTGGGTAAAGGGGCTGGACTTCAGCAAGCGTGCGTGTAGGCGTGGTTAGATAGGTCGTGATTGGAGACGAATGGTCTTGGGAACCTGACGATCAGTTTGGAGTTGTGAAAGGGTAATATTTAGGTGAAGGGAATTCAGGGAGAAAAACGGTTAATTCATATAGTCGGATCTTGAGTCCTGGAAATGGGACAGTTACAATGCATGAACTTTAAAGGAGGGGTTGGGATATTGGCAGTTTGGAGGGATTGTTGTGTATCTTATATGTGTATGCTTCTAGACTGTTGTATTCTGAGCACTCCAGCAAAAACAGGATAATGTGCAGGGGTGGTGAAAATGTTGAAATTGATGATGAAAGTTTTCTTTTTGGGAGATTTTCTCTTCTTTTTTGGGTCACCCTGCCTAGGTGGGAGACGGCCGATGGTTGAAAAAAAAAAAAAAAAAAAAAAAATTAAGAGAGTGGTGAAGACAAGGTAAAAATGAGAGCAAATGATGAGAGTGGGTGAAGATGTTATCAACAAATTTTGTTTTGAAAAAAAATTAAGAAAAGTTTTGGAGTGAGAATTAACAAGTTAAGAAAGCCTAGAGGAAACAAATGGATTTGTAAGTTAAAAATAGGAGAGGAGAGTTATTAAATGGAGAGTTAGAGGTATGGGAAGTTTATTTTTTGGAAGATGGAGGGATATTTTGAGGAATTGGTTAAATGTTGAATCGAAGATGGGGAAGCTGTGAATATGTATGGGCAAGGAGGATAACATCTTGTAGGTGACGAGTGAGGATGAGCCTGTTGGTGAGGTGTGGGGGAAGTTCGTGAGGCAGTAGCAGTAGGTTAAAAATCGAAAGGGGGTAAGGCAGCCGGGATTGACGGGTGAAGACAGATATGTTAAAGCAGGTGGGGATATAGTTTTGGAGTGGTTCGTGCAATTATTTAATAATGTATGAAGAGGGTTAGGTACCTAGGATTGGCAGTGAGCCATTGGGCCCGCCAAATATAAGTTTCCTCTGTTTATAAAGGCAAAGGGGATAAAAGAGAGTGCAAAAATTATAGGGGGATAAAGTCTGTTGAGTTATACCTGGTTAAGGGTAATATGGTAGAGTTATTATTGAAAGAATTAAGAGTAAGACGGAGATAGGATAGCAGTTGAAACAAAGGAGGCTTTAGGGAATGGTAGGGGCGTTGTGTGGACACGTGTTTACAGTGAAACATATAAGTGAACAGTATTTAAGATTAGGTAAAGAGGTCTTGTGGATTTATGGATTGGAAAGGCTATGACAGGGTGGATAGGGGGGGAAATGTGGAGATGTTGCAGGTTATGGTGTAGGCAGGTAGGTTACTGAAAAGCCAGAAGCGGCTGGTTGAAGAGTTTTTACGAGGATAGTGAGGCTCAAGTTAGTTTTAGAGTTGTAGGAAAGAGGGAAATTATTTTCCCTGTAAAAGTAGAGGCCTTAGACAAGGAATGTGTGATGTCACCGGTTGTTTAATATATTTATAGATGGGGTGTAAGAGAAAGTAATGCAGGGTCTTGGCATGAGGCGTGGAGTTAAAAGATAAAGAATACACACAATGTGGGAGTTGTCACTGTTTGCTCTTTGCTGATGACACTGGCTTTGGGAGATTCTGAAGAGAAGTTGCAGAGTTTGGTGGGATGAATTTGGTAGGGTGTGCAAAAGAAGGAAAATTAAAGGTTGAATAAGGAAAGAGTAAGGTTATGGGATAGATAACAAAATGATTAGGTGATGAAAGATTGGATATCTGATTGGAGGGAGAGAGTATGGAGGAAGGAGAATGTATTCGTTATTTGGGAGTGGACGTGTCAGCGGTCGGTCTATGAAGATGAGGTGAATCACTGAATTGATGAGGGGAAAAGGGTGAGTGTGCACTTAGATGTCTGTGGAGACAAAGAACTTTGTCCTTGGAGGCGCAAGAGGGGAATGTTATGAGAGTATAGTTTTTACCAACGCTCTTATATGGGTGTGAAGCATGGGTGATGAATGTTGCAGCGAGCGAGAAGGCTGGAGGCAGTGGAGATGTCATGTCCGGTGGGCAATGTGTGGTGTGAATATAATGCAGTGAATTCGTTAGTTTGGAAGTTAGGAGGAGGTGCGGGATTACCAAAATGTTGTTCCAGATGGATGAGGAAGGGTTGTGAGGTGAGTTTGGACATGTAGAGAGAATGGAAGCGAAACAGAATGACTTCAGAGTGTATCAGTCCGTAAGTGGAAGGAAGGCGGGGTAGGGGTGGCCCTAGAAGGTTGTGGGTGGGGGTTTAAATGAGGGTTTTGCTGTGCGAGGGGCTGGGAACTTCCCAGCAGGCTTGCAGTGAGCGTGTTTGTAGGAGTGAATGGAGACAAATGGTTTTTAATACTTGACGTGCTGTTGGAGTGTGAGCAAAGTAACATTTATGAAGGGGTTCAGGGAAACCGGCGCCGGACTGAGTACCTGGAGATGGGAAGTACGTGCCTGCACTCTGAAGGAGGGGTGTTAATGTTGCAGTTTAAAAACGTAGTGTAAAGCAACCTTCTGGCAAGACTGTGATGGAGTGAATGATGGTGAAAGTTTTTCTTTTCGGGCCAACCCTGCCTTGGTGGGAATCGGCCAGTGTGATAATAGAATAAATAAAAAAATACAGCACTGAAGAGGACCCCAACGAGAAGTTGAATTACACAGATCAGAACTTTTCTGTGTTAGTTCTATCTTAGTTTGTGTAATATTTATTAAGAAACACATTTTTTTAATTTTATTTTTTTATTTTTTTTTTTCAACAAGTCGGTCGTCTCCCACCGAGGCAGGGTGACCAAAAAAAAAAAAAAGAAAGAAAATCCCCCCCCCCCCCCCCCCCACCAAAGAAATTACTTTCATCATCATTCAACACTTTCACCACTCTCACACATTATCACTGCTTTTGCAGAGGTGCTCTGAATATTAACAGTTTAGAAGCATTTTAGTATAGAGATACACTACATATCCCTCAATTTGCCAATATCCCAAACCCCTCCTTAGCCAAGTGCAGGCATTGTACTTCCCATTTCAGGACTCAAGTCCGACTATATGGAAAATAACGGTTTCCTGAATCCCTTCACTAAATATTCTGCTCACACTCCATACAGATCGTCAGTTCCCAAGTATCATTCGTTCTCCATTTCACTCTATTCTAACACGCTCATGCACGCTTGCTGGAAGTCCAAGCACCTCACAATAATTTACATCTATTATACATATTATCAGTATATGTGTTGTGTCTGGAAGAACAGTAGTAGTATTATCTGTCTGAAGCTGGTAGGGAGAAATTGCTGACTGTATCCCATGATCTTGAGTTAGAAGTCTGAAGTTCAGGAGTGTAATCTAGACAAAGTATGAGCTGGTCTATTAGTGATGTGTCCATTGCTCACATTGGCCTGAAATTATATAACATGTTCTAATCAAACTGAAAACTCATTTTGTAATAGTAGTATAGTATATTATATTTTGTGGGTCACAAGATGACCATAAAAGGAATAGTCAGTTTTATTTAAAACTGTTTTGCTAGACACTGCAGCTCACATTGGTAATGCCCCTCAAAAACAGCAATACCCCCCCCCCCCCCTTCAAATAAAGGGCCCCCCCCCCAAAACATTTTCATCCTAAGGGAAAAAATTCCCAGCGCCTGGTTTCTCTGAATCCCTTTAATATGAACTGTGCTTATGCCCAACAGTTGCCCTCCTTCCTTCCAAATTTTATTTTTACACCTTTGGTTATCCTACTTTACACCTACCTCTTAAGCCCCACCTACCTAAACGCCCATCCTCCACCTACGAATAATATCCTTAATTTGCCATACCCTTTCAAATTTTTTACCTCTGCAAAGTTTGCATTTTTTCTCTTCACACTTTTTTAAAAACTTTCCCTACTGCCTCCAGCACCCTCCTCAATGCAATTACCTGGGTTTACCTGGATAGAGTTCCGGGGGGTCACGCCCCCCAGGGCCCCGGTTTGTGACCAGGCCTCCGGTGGATAGACCCTGATCAACCGGCTTTTACTGCGGCTGCATGCAAAAAAACGACGAGCCACGCCCGGCTAGTGGGAAACCGACTTCGGGTTGCTTGTCACGCCCAAACTTGAAGACTTCGGGGTCTTTTGGGTAATCCCCTTTTGTAGTGGGGGGCGTTGAATGTTCGGGCCCGGCACTTTTGTATGGTCTTTTAAAAGGGTTTAGTGCCCCCCCTGCTTTTCTTTGGGGGGGGGATGTGATGTCTGCCAAGTTTTTGCTTTCGTTTGAGTGATTTTCGTGTGAAATTTGGTACTGCCCTCTAGGATTTTCCAGGGTATTAATAGTATCTTCCCACCTGCTTCCAGGGAATACGGGTTCAAGAACCTAAGCGCTCCAAAAATTTGAGGTGTTTTATCCCCGTTATGCCGCGTAAGGTTCTCTTACATTTTCTAGGTCAGCAATTTCACCTCCTTGAAAGGTGCTTTTAGTGTGCAGCAATATTCCACCCTAGATAAACAAGTGACCTAAAAGAGTGTCATCAGGGGGTTTGGGCACCCTAGTTTTGGAAGGTTCCATTTCCATCATTCTTTTTCTAGCACATGCGTTGAAACAATTTTATGGCCCTTGAATGTGAACCTCCGACTGATCATCCCGGTTTTTTGCGTTGGTGTTTCGCTTTTTTTTGGGGAAGAATTTGTTTTGTCCCCCGATGAAGTTTTTAATTTCCTTGTTTACCATTCGAGTAACTGAATTTCCATCGTTGAACTTCATATTTTTTTTCTGCAGCCCACTGAAAGTTTTGGTTGATGTCCGCCTGGAGCCTTGCAGTGCTGAAATGGAAGACACTGTAGCAGTTTCGGGTATCAAAAAGGAAGACACGGTGCTGGGGTGAATCCTTGTCTATGTCGATTGAGGATGGGAACAAGAGGGGAGCGAGTACTGTGCCTTGTGGAACAGAGTTTTCACCGAGCTCCCCCCCGGGCTTCTCTTTTGCCCATACTCTCTGTGTTTTTTTAGGAGGAAATTATAGACCACGACCGACTTTCTTTTTATTCCTTTAGCACGCTTTTGTGTGCTATTACGCCATGGTCAAATTGCAAAGGCTTTTGCAAAAAATTGATATATTAATCTGCATTTTTTTGTCTTTTAGTGCATCTAGGGCCTTGTCGTAGTGATCCCAAAAGTTGAGCAGACAGGAGGGCCTGTTCTAAACCATGTTGCCCCGGGTTGTGTAACGATGGGGTTTTTAGTGGGTGGGGGATCTTGCTTATAGGACCCTTTCAAAGATTTTTAAATATGGTGTTAGTGCTATCGGTCGAGTTCTTTGCTGTTGCTTTACTCCCCTTTTTGGGGTGGGGCTATGCTGTTGTTTTTTTTGAACTTGGGACGCACCGTGTCATGCTCCCTCTCCATGGATGGGAAAGGGTTGTGATGGGGGGTTCTTGCAGTTTTTTGATGAACACGGAGTTCCCTGAGTCTGGCCCTGGGGCGAGTATGGGGAGTCATTTTCGCCTGTTGAAGTCATTTGGGGTCAGGGTAACATCAGTGGCTTGTTTTAACCAATTTGTGGCTCTCTTATAAAAAATTTATTTTGATCTTTTATCTCGTCTGGGTTTGGGCTTGCTAAAAAAAAGAGTCATATTGGGACTTGAGTATTATTATAATTAATATTATAACAAAAAGAAGCGCTAACCACAAGGGGTATACAGTGGCAGGGGAGGGAAGGAAACGAGGGTATTGGGGGGCAGAAAGGGGGAGGGATGATCATAGGGAAAAAGAAAACAGCGGGGCAGGGAATTACGGGGGTAGAGGGTAGCAAGAGATTGAAAAAGAAAGCTGAAGGTATCAGAATTTGTGAAGCAAATCATTGTTTTGTCAAAAAGTCAATGAGGAGCCCGGATAAAAGGTGGGTCCATCAGCAGAAGGAAGGTAAAGAGAGAGCGCGGAGGAAGACGACGACGGAGGTAAATTCTGCGTGCTTTTTGAAAAATTGGGCATTTCCACAGAATGTGGCTGATGATAAGGGGAGCTTGGCTTCTCAAGAGAGGAGCGGGGCGCCTCCCATGGATATCCATGAGTAAGAGGGTATGGCCAAGCAAGAGGGAGAGATAGTCCCCCAACCTCGACACTGGTGATAAAAGACGGCCAGAAACCCTATACTCGGTTTATAAATTAATTTTGTTGCGAGATAGTAGCCCAACGGTTGCCAACGGGTGTGAAGGGGGGAAGATTTTGCAGCAAAATAATCATACATGGAATACCTCTATATGAAACTGGGGGGTCATTTTCTGTGACCGCACAGAGGTCTGCTTTTTCATTCCCCTGTAGTCTACATGCCCGGGACCCAACAAAAAACAATTCTTTTGCTTGGTAAAGATGCGGCGTAGCCAAATTTGGGTTTTGGAGGACAAATGGGGAGGTGTATAAAATTTTCTGTATAGCCTGTAAAGCACAAGGGAGTCTGGGAACCATAAATGATGACACGGGCAAGTGCAATACGGTAAGTTTTTGCAAGGATGGCAAAAAATTCAGGAAAAAAAAATACTAGCCGGAAAATGCCCTCGTACGCGCTGTCCCGGAAAAACTGCTGCAATTACGCCGTCAGAAGACTTAGGCCATCTGTGACACAGCAATGGCATGAGAAAGAGAGTGGAAATGGTCAAGAAAAAAAAGAGCGGGAACACTGTACACAGTTGGGGTTTCGAGCAAGGGGGAGAGAAAGAAAAGACTCGAACAGCTGGAAAATTCCAGGGGGGTAGGGAAAATGAGATGCTACTGAAAATAGAAAGGTGGGATTTTAAGAGGGGAAAAAAAAACGAATGAAGGCGAAGGAGAGGGCGGAGTAAAAAAGGGGGGGGAAAAATAATTTACTAATTCAGTGACCATTCTATAAATGGAAGGGATTGCGGAGATCATAGAGCGTACATAGTACAAAGGCAATGGCATCACGGCGATGGATAAGGGGAAACGTTCCGCTTCGCATAGGGCTCTCGCAGGGGAAAAAAGCGAAAAGCACCAAGGCATAAACGTAATCCTTTGGGGATGAAAGGGGTTTAAGGGTAGAGAAGTGCAGGAGATGCCCCCTTGAAAGATTGGTCATGTAATAAGTTTCGATAAAATGAGGGGAATGTAGGTGAAGGAGGGTTTGACGATCAGCCCCCGAAAGAACAAGGGTTTTTTAAAAAGGTTCAGCCCGGCTGTGACAAGTTGCCTTCAGAGAGGTAAAGTGAGGTTTCCAGGATAACCACGGTCAAAGAGGAGGCCCAAAAAAACTTGACTGTATCACGTTCAGGGATCGAGAGCCCTTTAAGGGACAAAAGGTGATCGGGATGACAGAGCGTTAGTGAAAGTAATTTGGGGGGTTTTTGGCTGGAAAAATTTTAAACCATGTGGGGTGGCCCCAAATTGGGTACCGGGCGACCACATGCTGGGGGAGAAACTGTAAAGAGGGGCCCTTTGGCCTGCACAGGCAATAGCAAAGTCATCAACATAGAGTGATGACCAAATATTTGATGGAAGAAAGAGGCCCAAAACACTAAAACAGGAAAAAAAAGTGTTTTGTGCTCGAACACACCCCGGGGGGACCCCTTCAGCTTGGAAAAGCCCGGGGGAGAGAACTTATTAACCCTGAACCGGAAATCCCTGCATTAAAAAAGTTCTTAGGAAGGAGGTAATTCCCTCAAAGGCCTAAGGAGTGGGCTTGGCTAAAAAAACCTCCAAGTTGTGTCATTGCTTTCAAGGTCAAAAATATGGCAAAAAACTGAGTGGTTTTTCGCAAAGGCAGAGAACAACTTTTTCCAAGGAAAAGAAAGGGGGTCTATGGTAGAACGCCCTTACGAAACCCCATATTGACGAGTGGAAGAGACTGTTGTGTGTCTCTAAATACCAAACTAAAGTCTTTTTACCAGGCTTTCCATCACTTTGAAAACTGCACGGTAAGGCAATGGGACATAGGGGGAGGCTTCATGTCCCGTAGGTTGGGTTTTGGGGGGAAAAAGGGAGACAAGGGCAGTTTTCCACAGCTGTGGAAAAACTCCTTGTGACCAAATAAGATTGTAAAGGCGTAATAGGACTGCAAGGGCGGGGATGTGAAATTTGTAGCAACGAATATGAATTCGTGGGGGCCCAGCTGCCGATATCGGCAAGCTGTAGGTTGCCCATTCTTGAAGTAAAAAAGGCAATTACGAAATTTCTCTGAAAAGAAAAGTCCAAGCGTGTAACTCTCGGGGCAGACTTTGAGGAAAAAAACGGGGGGCATAGATGGATCCCTGAGAAAAAAGGACCAGATGTTGCCAATTTATTGGAAACCCTCTAGTGGTTTGCTATATAAACCCCGGAAACCCCGCAGAGCAGGCGCCGGGGCGGAGAATATTTACCACTCGGTTTTGTACTTTTTTCCGACTGCACCTAGAGGAAGCAGAGGGGTGGGGGAGATATAATCTCGCCCGCAAGTGCGTTTGCGTCACGGTGACACGGCGGCGATCGCAGCTTCTGCTTAAAATCAAGAAGCTCTCCGTGGTTCTATTGTACCATACCCGCCCCCTGCAGCTTTTTTCAAAGACTGCCAAGAAAGAGGGAAAAACCCAAACACGCATTTTGAGAAAGCCTGCCCCAAGTTTGGTGTATACAATTAGAAGTGCGGTTAAAGGAGGATGGAAAGGTGTAAAAGCTCATTGTGGAGGAGAAAGGAACCTTCTAAAAAAAGTTAGGTGTGATAAAATTCCAATCTGCCTGGTTAAATTAACACTGGCAAATTTGGTATCTTTATTTAGGAACGTTTCGCCACATAGTGGCTTCATCGTCCATATGTAGGAGAAATGAAAAAGGGGGGGAGATGAGGTAACGTCCCCAACCTTGAGTCGATTTGGTGTCCCTCAATTTGAATAGTCCATCAAGATTGCGGACTGACCACATCAACCCAAAGGGTTTGGGGCTGTTACCTATTCTCCTCCTGTTCTTTAAAGTTTCTCCTATGTATGGGCGATGAAGCCCTATGTGGGGAAACGTTTTCCTCAAAAAAAGAACCCAAGAGTTGACTGTGTCAAAATTAAACAAAATGTTTTGGTTTTTTGAACATTCATCTACAAACCGTCAGACACTGCAACTTCTTGGATTTAATACTTGGGAATTCTTCTCTTGCCCAAAACCCTTTGGGACACCTACTTCCACACTGAACAAATGTGACACCACCTACGACTGTGCACCTCTCCTGCATTCGGTTTTAAGCTGTTCTCCACCATTGCCGTATTCATTCAAAATTTTGGGGATGACCACATCGACAAGGTTGAGGGGGCTGATTAAATCATTCTCCTCTGTTCTTCAAGTTTCTCCTATGTAGGACCCATGAAGCCCCTGTGTGGCAAAACGTTTCCTCAATAAAGATACCCAAGAGTTGCACATGTGTCTAATTTAACAAAATGTCATTCTTTGAACCATTCATCTACAATTTGCCTGATCAAATTGCCAGCGTGGGATGCAAAGAGGTGGTGAATATAAAGGGGAAGTAAGAATGATTGGAAAATGATCGCGGGTCATGTAGGTCCGGGAGAAAAGACCAAGTGAAGTCTAATGCGGCGGAGGAAGAGCAGACTGAGAGATCGATGCAAGAGAGTGTGAGAGTCCAAGGATCAAAATGGGTGTAAGTACCCTATTTAAAACATGGGAGGGGGGTGGTGCAAGAAAAGCCTCTAACTGAATGCCACGGGAATCACAGTGAGACCCCCCAGAGGAAGTGGTGGGCATTAAAATCGCCAAGTAACAGAATCGGTGGTGGTAATGACGAAACAAGAAAGGCAATATCCGGAATAGATAATGCCCGAGAAGGAGAGAGATATAAAGAACAGAGTGTATACCACCTATGCAAGTGGATACGGGCTGCTGTGTAATGCAGCGAGGTACGAACAAATAGCTGATGGTACGGAATATCAGTGCGTAGAAGAAGGGCACTTTCATTAAAGGTCCCATCAGGAAAAGGATCTGAAGAATGCAATAAATTATAGCCTGAGATGGGAGAGATAACAGCAGAGTGTAATTTTGGTTCCTGTAAGCAAACACCAACAGGGGAAAACTGGGAGAGTAACATCTGAAGCTAACCCCGATTACCCCTGAGGCCGCGTATATTCCACAGTAAATAGGCCATGATTGGTAATGATAAAGATACCTGAAATCCGCAGGTAAGGGTTCCTACGGACTAGAGGGGTTAGAAAAGTCCACATGCGGAGGAAGTGGAAAACGTTCAAGCAGCAAAGGACAGGTGCGCTGTGAAGAAAGGAGTTGCGCAGATGGAGCAGAGGAGAGAGAAGGAACAGAGGATGGATCAGTGTCCATTGATGGACACTGAAAATTGCCGCACTGTAGAGGGAGAGGCCGGAAGCATAATCAGAGGAGAGTGAAGGTCAGTTAAATTGAAGGAGTCAGTCGAGGCCTCAGTACCTGAAGCGGGGGAGGAAACAGCACCGGCAAGAGGTACAGAGGCATGAGGAGTGTCCGAAGAGTGGTCCAAAGACGAGGCGGGGTCAGAACGGGGGGCAGTATCAAGAAGGGCCCGGGTGGGGTACAGGTTCAGGACTAGGGCTGCCATGGGGTTTGGTATTCTTTCTTTTTGTTTTTAAGAAAAAAAAAAAGAAAGAAGAAAAGAAAATAAAAAAAAAAAAAGAAAAAAAAAAAAGGGGGCCCCGGGAGGGTAGTTCCTAGGGGAATGAAAAGGGCCCGAAAACTCCCTCCCGCCCCCGAGGCCTCAGCATCGCAAGTAGCGCAATGCGCATGGAACCCCTGCCCCTACCCTACCATCATGCCAGTAAACCGGCAATCCGGGTGCAACCCCACACTGCCGAGCTACCCCGTTGGGCAAAAAAGAGGGCGGCCAAAATCCGCCCCAAAGCATACCTCCTTCGGGCCCCCACCCCCGGAATCCAAAAAGGGGGCTTCCCGAGATACACCCTCACCCGAGAGCACCCAAAACCACCCCCCGGGATACCGGGGAGGGATCGGGACATCCCCCCGGCAATCCAGATTTTTGGCAAATACGCCACCGCCCAAAAACCTCAACGGAAAAAGGGATGGACCCCGGTCCCTTTCCCCTATCTGGAACAGCGGCCCGGGGGAAAAAAAAAAAAAAAAAAAAATTCCCAAAAAAAGGGGGGCAAAAGGGGGGGTGGGGAGGAGGGGGGAAAGGAAAAAGGGGGAGGATGGGATAGGGAACGGGGGATTGGGGGGGGAAATTAGGTTTGGTCTGAGGAAGGAGACCGACAGGTCTAAAATTCCCCAACCAAGAGCCTCTTCACCAGCCAAGGAGCCCCCCCTTTAAGAGGGGACTTATAGCTCACTCATTTCCTTGCTGTCATTGTGTAGGACCCCAAAACTGGAGTTTTTCTCGACTTTGTTTCATAGGAAAGAAATCTTTTTGGGTTTTTTTTTGATTTCATTTTTGCTTTTAGTTCTTCCCCCGTTCCCGACTCCTATAAATTCCTTTTCTTAAGTTTCTTTTTATTTCTCTGACCCGTGTTCCCCCACGCATTTCAATATATTGACCTCTTTTAGCCGCTCTGCTATTCTTTTT
>NW_026467039.1:0-12760 GCF_026875155.1 Cherax quadricarinatus
CCAAACCCCTGTACCCCGGATTCTCCTTCCCACTTCCCTAAGGTCAGCCTCGCCTCTCTCTCTCCCTTTCAGCCTCAGCCGTTCCCAGGTCATTTTCCAGGAATCCATCCGTCACCTCCGGATGTTTTTCCTTCCCCACTTACCCAAGTTCCAGCCTAAACCAACCTGTATTCTTGCCGTCCCTAGGTTCATGTGTCCAGGAATCTATCCGTTCGCTCCCGGATGTGTCCCCTTCCCCACTTACCCAAGGTCAGCCTCAACTACAACCTTTCCCAAGTTCATGTATCCAGGAATCCATCCGTTCGCTCCCGGATGTGTCCCCTTCCCCACTTACCCAAGGTCAGCCTCAACTAACAACCTTTCCCAAGTTTCATGTATCCAGGAATCCATCCGTTCGCTCCCGGATGTCTCCCCTTCCCCACTTACCTAAGGTCGGCGGTGCCTTCCCCGGATCAGTGTCTCCAGGAGTCCACTTATGTCACCTCAGGTGGACTCCCTTCCCCACTTCCCCAGAGTCAGCGGTATTCTTGCTTTCCTTAGGATCATGTATCCAGGAATCCATCCGTCTACCGCCAGATGTCTCCCCTTCCCCACTTACCCAAGGTCAGCCTCAACTTCATGTATTCATGCCTTCCCCAGGTTCATGTGTCCAGGAATCCATCCGTTCGCTCCCGGATGTCTCCCCTTCCCCACTTACCTAAGGTCAGCCTCAACAACCTTCCCTAAGTTCATGTATCCAGGAATTCATCCGTTCGCTCCCGGATGTCTTCCCTTATACACTTACCTAAGGTCGGCGGTGCCTTCCCCGGATCAGTGTCTCCAGGAGTCCACTAGTGTCACCTGAGTGGACTCCCTTCCCCACTTCCCCAGAGTCAGCGGTTGCCACCTTCAGTGACCTCGCTGCATGGAAACTTGGTCTTGTCTAGCTGGTCTACGGTAGAGACTGTCCAGGTGGGTGGAATTACTGGAGGTGACACACACAAAAACTGCGTCCAGTAATTACACCCACCAAGGACAGCCGCGACCGTAGGTCAGCTAGACGCCACCAAGCTGCCTCACAGTTCCGCCCCTCCGAGAGGCTAATTAACATAAATTTTGGATATACTTTTATATTGCACTAAGAATTTATACTAAGTAACATGCTTTTCTTGCTTATTTGTCAGTTTAAAAAGTATATGTGAGTGTTTTATTTTATGTAGATGAATGTCCAAGTGTTGAAGAACTTTTCCACCTCCATCAAAACTGTGTTAAATATTACACTGTTTTTCATTTTTATTTATTTATTAGTCTTTTTCATATGACATTGAAAGACTAACAAACGCACAAACATACACATATATATGTATTTTTACATACATTTATACGCTGGTTTACGGTATTTTGACGACATTGTTTGTGAAACATGTAAATATATAAAGACGGGACACGTTTGTGACACTAGTGTAGGACTGTGTCATGTGTACATATTCTTATGTATGAATGAATGTAATGCTTACATGTTATTGTGTATGTGTCATGTGTACATGTTATTGTGTATGTGTGTCATGTGTACATGTTATTGTGTATGTGTGTCATGTGTACATATTATTGTGTGTTGATGAATGTCATGTGTATATGTTATTTTGTAAGAATAAGTGTAACACACAAGACCAATACAGTACAATAACACAGAAGACCAGTACAGTACAATAACACAGAAGACCAGTACAGTACAATAACACAGAAGACCAGTACAGTACAATAACACAGAAGACCAGTACAGTACAATAACACAGAAGACCAGCACAGTACAATAACACAGAAGACCAGCACAGTACAATAACACAGAAGACCAGTACAGTACAATAACACAGAAGACCAGTACAGTACAAGAACACAGAAGACCAATACAGTACAATAACACAGAAGACCAGTACAGTACAATAACACAGAAGACCCGTACAGTACAATAACACACAAGACCCGTACAGTACAATAACACAGAAGACCAGTACAGTACAATAACACACAAGACCAGTACAGTACAATAACACACAAGACCAGTACAGTACAATAACACAGAAGACCAGAACAGTACAATAACACAGAAGACCAGTAGAGTACAATAACAGAAGACCAGTACAATACAATAACACAGAAGACCAGTACAGTACAATAACACAGAAGACCAGTACAGTACAATAACACACAAGACCCGTACAGTACAATAACACAGAAGACCAGTACAGTACAATAACACACAAGACCAGTACAGTACAATAACACACAAGACCCGTACAGTACAATAACACAGAAGACCAGAACAGTACAATAACACAGAAGACCAGTACAGTACAATAACACACAAGACCAGTACAGTACAATAACACAGAAGACCAGTACAGTACATAACACAAGGGGCCATACAGTACAATAACACACAAGACCAGTACAGTACAATAACACAGAAGACCAGTACAGTACAATAACACAGAAGACCAGTACACTACAATAACACAGAAGCCCAAATACAGAAACAATAACACAGAAGACCAGTACAGTACAATAACACAGAAGACCAGTACAGTACAATAACACAGAAGACCAGTACAGTACAATAACACAGAAGACCAGTACAGTACAATAACACACAAGACCAGTACAGTACAATAACACAGAAGACCAGTACAGTACAATAACACATAAGACCAGTACAGTACAATAACACAGAAGACCAGTACAGTACAATAACACAGAAGACCAGAACAGTACAATAACACAGTAGACCAGTACAGTACAATAACACAGAAGACCATACAGTAAATAACACAGAAGACCAGTACAGTACAATAACACAACAAGACCAGTACAGTACAATAACACACAAGACCAGTACAGAAAAAGTAACACAGGTGTGGGTATATACCAGGTGGGGGTTTAATATACGTCCTGGTGTGGGTCTTAGTCTTTCGACGGCCCTCTGCGCAGGTTAAGATTCTCAGGAAACGGGGAAAGTGTTTCCTGAAGAGGGTCTTAGCCCATTCGATGACTCGCCACTGGATATTTGGTCATATTTTCGAGGCCTTCCCACGGGCTTACCGGTCCACCCTTTCAAAAATTAAATAAGCATAACCACTGACAAAAATTCTGCCCGACACGATTAATCTCCCAGAGAAGAAAACAACTGAAGGTGACCAAACGAGTGGTCCACCGTGGACCAAAGGAGTCCGCGGAGCACAGCGTAGGAATTAGCGGTGGCCAGGAGCACAGCGTAGGAAGTACGGGTGGCCAGGAGCACAGCGTAGGAAGTAGCGGTGGCCAGGAGCACAGCGTAGGAAGTAGCGGTGGCCAGGAGCACAGCGTAGGAAGTAGCGGTGGCCAGGAGCACAGCGTAGGAAATAGCGTGGCCGGGAGCACAGCGTAGGAAGTAGCGGTGGCCAGAGCACAGCGTAGGAAGTAGCGGTGGCCAGGAAGCACAGCGTAGGAAGTAGCGGGGGGCCAGGAGCACAGCGTAGGAAGTAGCGGTGGCCAGGAGCACAGTGTAGGAAGTAGCGGTGGCCAGGAGCACAGCGTGGGAAAAGTAGCGGTGGCCAGGAGCACAGCGTGGGAAAAATAGTGGGGCCAGGAGCACAGCGAAGGAAGTAGTGGTGGCCAGGAGCACAGCGTAGGAAGTAGCGGTGGCCAGGAGCACAGCGTAGGAAGTAGCGGTGGCCAGGAGCACAGCGTAAGAAGTAGGGGTGGCCAGGAGCACAGCGTAGGAAGTAGTGGTGGCCAGGAGCACAGCGTAGGAAGTAGCGGTGGCCAGGAGCACAGCGTAGGAAGTAGGGGTGGCCAGGAGCACAGCGTAGGAAGTAGCGGTGGCCAGGAGCACAGCGTAAGAAGACGGGGGCCAGGGCACAGCGTAGGAAGTGTGGTGGCCGGGAGCACAGCGTAGGAAGTAGCGGTGGCCAGAGCACAGCGTAGGAAGTAGTGGTGGCCAGGAGCATAGCGTAAGAAGTAGCGGGGGCCGGGAGCACAGCGTAGGAAGTAGTGGTGGCCGGGAGCACAGCGTAAGAAGTAGCGGTGGCTTGGAACACAGCGTAGGAAGTAGTGTGGCCGGGAGCACAGCGTAAAAGTACGGTGCCAGGAGCAACAGCGTAGGAATAGGGGTGGCCAGGAGCACAGCGTAAGAAGTAGGGGTTGGCCAGGAGCACAGCGTAGAATAGTGGTGCCAGGAGCACAGCGTAGGAAGTAGCGGTGGCCAGGAGCACAGCGTAGGAAGTAGTGGTGGCCAGGAGCACAGCGTAGGAAGTAGCGGTGGCCAGGAGCACAGCGTAGGAAGTAGTGGTGGCCAGGACCCACGCGTAAAAGTAGCGGTGGCCAGGAGCACAGCGTAGGAAGTAGTGGTGGCCAGGAGCACAGCGTAAGAATAGGGGTGGCCAGGAGCACAGCGTAGGAAGTAGTGGTGGCCAGGACTAGGGTTTCACCAAAAGCAACACGCTAATCTCGTGGAAAAAGTAGGCAGTCATGTCTTCTCGCAGGACCTCAACCTGTTGATATAACTGATGAATAAGTCTTAAACTAGTGTGAGATTAATTATTTTTCGTTATTTTTGGGCAACATCTTTTAATCTCTAAGCCTACGAAAATTAAGATGGCCTTATTAGGCTCATAACCTAATTTAAATGTATACTTATATTGTATGTGTATGTCTGTATGTACTGTAGTAATCAGGAAAATAAAAATAAAAATTTTAAGTGAAAAAATTTAAATTTTTAGATGAAAAGATTGAAACTAATAAAGAAAACGTAAAATTTAAGTAAATATATTATGTCGTGCCGAAAGGTAAAACTTTTTCAGTTAGCAAGAACTCATTAAAAATTTAAAAGTCCTTTCTAAAATTTTCTCATGCATTTGAAGATATATTTTTCTTTTATGTTAATAAAAAAATTAATAATTATGTACCAAAAGAACATTAGAAAAACTTATTAACCTTATTAAAATACATACAATACTAATACTTTTTATTTCTACAAGTACAGGGTACAAGGTATACAGGCCTAACTGACTTCCTACTATATAGAAAGTCACTTTATGCTGAGTATTTCCTAAAATTAGATCAGTTTTCGTCCCAGATGCGACCCACACCAGTCCACTAACACCCAGGACTTTTTACTTTTGGGTGAACATAAAACCCGGGTGTAAGGAAACACGTCCGATGTTTCCACCCTTTCCCCGGGAATCGAACCCGGACCCCCTCGCCTTTGTGAAGTGAGACCTTTTGCCACCAGGCCACGGGGCACAGGCAAGCAAAATCGCAAATTTAATTTAGCCTAATCTAACTAAATCTATTTAGATAAGTTTACAGTAATTTAGAAATAAACAAAATGAAATATATTTTTTCCTTAGGTTCAGAATGATTTTTACCAAAAATAATTGCATACACAAATCGTTCGCTTGTTTTATTCGATAGGAAGAGCGTTCCTATTAAACCAGAAGTTTTACCTACACAGCACATCATATAAAAATATATATATATATTATATTATATATTTTTATATATATATAATATTAATATAAAATATATATATATAAATATATATATATATAATATTTTTTTTTTTTTTTTCAACAAGTCGGTCGTCCCCCACCGAGGCAGGGTGACCCAAAAAAAAGAAAGAAAATCCCCAAAAAGAAAATACTTTCATCATCATTCAACACTTTCACCACACTCACACATTTCATGCTTTTGCAAGGTGCCCAGAAAACAACGGGTTAGAAGCATATACGTAAAAGATACACAACATATCCCTCCAAACTGCCAATATCCCAAACCACTCCTTTAAAGTGCAGCATTGTACTTATAATATATATATATATATAATAAATATAAAATTTTATATATATAAATATATATATATAATTATATATATAAATATATGTCGTCCCAAATAGGCAGAACATGCGATCTTACTTAAATAGCAACGCTCATTTTTGCTATATAGGACAAGTGAAAATTTGTGATGCAATAATTTCGCCAAAACCATTCTGAACCTAACAGAAAAATGTTTTGATTGTGTTTGTTTTGTTTTAAAATTTATTGTAAACGTATTTAAAAATATTTTAGTTGGGTTAGGCTAAAAAAAATTGTTTCTTCTTATAAGACCCGACACCATGCCTAACCCTTCAGGTTAGGGTAGGTGCCTGAGCCCGGCCTTTAGCTCATAAGACTGTCATTCCCATTAGCCCCCTTGGGGCGGGATGGCAGACCAGAGAGGCCCTAGCTTGTGGCTAGGCCTGGGACATTTGGGTCCCAAAGATGGGGAGGTACTTGTGCCTCCCCCCAGGGGAGACTTGGGTCCAACACTCCTAAAGGGGAGCCCAGGCCGGGCCACCACTTGGAAAAGGCCCGGGCCGGGAGAATACCGGCGAAATCTTTAATAATAATAATAAAAATAATCTTCTTAAAATATGGTTAGGTAAGGTTTTCTAAGATTCTTTTGGTACAAAATTAAATTTTTTACATTAACATTAATGAAAAAAATGTATCTTTAAACGTAAAAGAGAAAATTTTGGGAAAGGACTTAATTTAAAATTTGAGTTCTTGCAAATTTGGGACCAGTTTTAACATATTTTCGGCACGACATATATATATATATAAATATATAATATATATAAAATATATATATAATATTATATATATATTATATAATATATATTTATATATATATATAATAATATGTCGTGCCGAATAGGCAGAATTTGCGATCTTGGCTTAAATAGCAATGCTCATCTTGCCATATAGGACAAGTGAAAATTTGTGTATGCAATAATTTCGCCAAAATCATTCTGAACCTAACGAAAAAAATATATTTCACGGGGTTTGTTTAGTTTTAAAATTTATGTAAAGAAACCCTAAAAATACATTTAGTTGGGTTAGGCTAAAATAAATTGCTCTTGTTATAGAAAGGGTTAGGTAAGTTTTTCAAAGTTCCTTTTGGTGTAAAATTATAAATTTTTACATTAACATTAATGAAAAAAATATATCTTTAAACGAAATAAGAGAAAATTTTAGAAAAGACTTAATTTTAAATGAGTTTTTGGGCTAATTGGCCAGTTTTACATAATCGGCACGACTTATATATATATAATATATATATATAATATAAATATATAAAAATATATATATATATATTTTATATATAATATTAAATATATATATATTAAATATATATATATATATATAAAATATATAATATAATATATAATGTGTGTGTGTGTGTGTGTGTTGTGTGTGTGTGTGTGTGTGTGGTGTGGGGTGTGTTGTGTTGTACTCACGAATGAGTGGTTTGATCTTTAACAACACTGCGACTAGCCATGTTGTTTTCGCCTGCATATCTGAAACATTCTTGTCCTTTTCCCCTTTGTCAAAATTTCTCAGTATTTTACGTTATCATGTCCCCTCTATTCCTCCTGTCCTCCATTGTCGTCAGGTTGAGTTCCCTTAATATTAACCTCTCCTCGTAGAACAAACCCTTTCACCTCTGGGACTAGTCTTGTTGCAACCCTTTGCACTTTCTCTAATTTTTTGATGGACTTGATCAGGTGTGGGTTCCATACTGGTGTTGAATACTCTAATATAGCTCAGGCGTACACGGGGTAGAGTCATGAATGACTCCTTACTTGATTTCGAAATGTTATTCTGAGGTTTGCTAGGCATCTGAATGCTGCAGCAGTTATTTGGTTGCTGTGCTCCCTAGTAGATGTGCTTGGCATGATGCTCACCCCAAGATCCTTTTACTCGAGGAGTTTTGCAGCTTCTGACTTTTTAGGGTCTACTCCGACTGTGGTCCCTTTTTTGTCCTTCACTAAGCTTCATAACTTTGCACTTGCTGGGGGTTAAACTCCAGGAACCAATTGCCGGACCGCTTGCAGCCTGTCCAGATCTCTTGTATGCTTACCTGAACTTTATCCACTTGTATTCTCCCAATTAGCTTTACATCGTCTACGAACAGGGACACCTCTGAATCTATCCCTTTCATCATGTCATTCACATATACAAGAAGCAGACCAGACCTAGGACTGACCCTTGTGTGTGTACTCGCCTATCTGTACTCATCTATTTGTGGTTGTGTGGTGTGTGTGTGTGTGTGTGTGTGTGTGTGTGTGTGTGTGTGTGTGTGTGTGTATACTCACCTATTTTTACTCACCTATTTGTGGTTGCAGGAGTCGAGTCACAGCTCTTTGCCCCGCCTCTTCACTGATTGTTGCTAGGTCCTCTCTCTCCCTACTCCATGAGCTTTATCATACCTTGTCTTAAATCTGTGTATGGTTGCTTCCTCCACTACATCACTTGCTAGACTCTTCCATGTAAAGTAAAAGGACACAAGTGCAACTAATGTGACATTTTAAATTTTGGCAACGTTTTTGCTCTCCAGGAACTTTATCGAGCCCTTACAAACAGTATACGGACTCAGAGGGTATACTGTTTGTATCGGCTTGACAAAGCACCTGGAGAGCGAAACGTTTCCACAATAAAAAAGTTCACATTAGTTTTCACTTGTGTCCTTTTTCTTTACATATTGTCGGGAATTTCTACCAACATTATTAGACTGTTCCACTTCCTGACAGCTCTATGACTGAAGAAATACTTTCTAACATCCCTTTGACTCATCTGAGTCTTAAGCTTCCAATTGTGACCCCCTTGTTTCTGTGTCCCCTCTCTGGAAAAACCTGTCTCTGTCCACCTTATCTATTCCACACAATATTTTGTATGTCTTTATCACGTATTCCCTAGCCCTCCTGTCCTCCAGTGTCGTCAGGCTGATTTTCCTCAACAACTATCCTTGTTGCAAACCTTTGCACTTTCTCTAATTTCTTGATGTGCTTGACAAAGTGTGGGGTCCAAACTGGTGCTGCATACTCCAGAATGGGCCTGACGTACCGGTGTACAGTGTCTCGGAATGGTATTCTCAGGTTTTCCAGGTGCCCATATGCTGCAGCAGTTATTTGGTTGATGTGTGCTTCCAGAGACATGCTTGGTGTTATACTCACCCCAAGATCTTTCTCGATGATGAGGTTTGCAGCCTTTGGCTACAGAGCCTATACTCTGTCTGTAGTCTTCTTTGCCCTTCCCCAATCTTCATGACTTTGCATTTGGCAGGGTTAAATTCGAGGAGCCAGTTGCTGGACAGGTGTTTCCAACCTGTGTGTAAGTGATCATGCGTGTTTGTGTGATTTTGTGCGTTTGTGTGTGAGTGGCTATTTTTGTGTTTGTCAGTGAATGCGTATTATGTATGCATGTGTGAGTTTCTGTGTCTGTTTTGTGTGTGTCTTCGTAATACAATGGGCCGTCGATTTTAAGACGTAGGTAGGTTCTTGAAAATGCATAGACGAATCCATGTTAGTTACTTTCCTGAGATCCCCAAAATAGTGAAACATTTTTAAGTCTCTAAATCATACAAAATAAAAATAACAGTGCAATAAAATTTCTTACCTTTAATTGTGGTTGCTGGTGTTTGTTGATGATTATGAAGGAGGCAGTGGAGAGGCATGATGAGGCCCATCTGGGATGAAGAAATTTAGTCCAGTCAAGTGAGTCAGTAGGTCAGTCAGTCAAGTCAGTACAGTCATTCAATTCAGTGGGGTCACTCATTCAAGTTAGTCCGTCAATCATTCATTAAATCATTTAAGTATTTAAGTTGGTCAGTCAAAATCAGTAAATCAGTCTAGTCAGTCAAGTAGTAACAGTCAGTATATCAATCAAGTTATTCATTTAAAACAATTAAGTCAGTCAGTTAAGGCATTCAGTGAATCAGTCAAGCTTGTCATTGAAGTCAGTAAGCCAGTCAAGTCATTAGGTCAGGGAGTCAAGCAGTCATTCAGAAAATCAGTCAAATTATTTAAAATCAGTCACGTCCCTTCAGTAAAACAGTCAGTAGGTCAGTCAGTCAAGTTGGTCAATGAAGTCAGTAAGTCAGTCAGTAAATCAGTCAAATCATTCAGTAAATCAGGTTACATTCAGTAAATCATCAAGTCATTCAGAAAAATAGTTATCAGGTTTGTTTTGTAAATCATTCATCCAGTTTGCGGCTCTGAAATTTCCCTACGTAGAAGCAAGATCGTTTAATACAGAAAACGTTTTAAAAAAACCGTTTTAATTCAGGGTCAACTGTAAAAGAAAATTTAGGAACTAAGTAAGTAAGTAAGTAAGTAAGTTTATTCAGGTATACACAAATACAGTTACATAGAATTATCATACATAGCAGCATATTGTGTAGAGAACCTAGGATAACCCAAAAAAGTCAGACAGAGTGACTTATTTCCCCTTGGGGGCCTTTTACCTTATTATTATAATAAAGGTTATATTTTCTATTATTTTACAATGAAGATAAAATTTTTATTATCATACTAAAAAGACTATCTACTACACCAAGGTCATTAAGACTATCTACAATACGAGGGTCATTACTAGGAATAAGGTAAAATTTTACACGTATGTTAGCTAAAAAATAGAAAAACATTTCCCCCCCCTTTCTGTAGCTAAAATTCATCAGACACCTTTTGGCACTCTTCTTTAACTGGTTTCATGCTATGACTGGGTTTGACATGTGAGGGCAGTCTGTTCCATTCCTTTATTGCTGTACAAAAAAAGGTGTTTGAAGCCTGGCCACTGACTGTGGATACTACAAAGTTGTGCTCCTCTCCCCCTAGTACTATGATTTCTTTGGTTCCCACCTTGACAAAATTGACAGCAAGATATTCTGGACATTGTTTGTGAGCAATTTTTATAACATGATTTTGCTTCAGTTGTTTTTACTCTGTCTTCACATTCAGCATATCCAACTGCTGTAATTCATCCTGGCCTACATGTTTCTCTTGGTCCCAGCCCAGGATGAAATCTAAAAGATTTTGTTCTGGGTGATTTGCAGTCTATCTTTCATTTTTTTGTCAAGGCAGAGTACCAAGAAGAGCAAGCGTTATCCATATGGGATTGTATAAGGGCTAGAAATAGGGTCCTGCGAGCCTCAGTAGGTAGACACTGTGCTTGTCTATACAGGAACTTCAGTCTGGCATTCGCTTTCTTTACTTTCACTGTTTCCCTATCAATTCTCCTGACATGCATGGGTCAAAGGGGATTCCCAAATATTTTACTGATGAAACCAAAGTGATGGGCTCCCCATTACATTGACATTAAAAATTATTTTACCCTTCTCAGTTTATGTTTCGTGCCAAAGAGAATGGCTTCAGTTTTTCCCTAGGTGTAATGATAGTTTGGTTGTCTACTAACCATTTGCTGCAGGAAATCCAGTTCCAGTGTTAAACATTAGCAATATCTTGTGGGTCTTTACCTGACACTTTCAGAGCCAACCCGTCATCTGCATACAGTAGGAGTTTGCACTTGACACTGATAGGCATATCATTGACATAACATAAGAAAAAATAAGGGAAACCCCGAATACTACCTTGGGGAACTCCCCAAAGTTATCGCAGGGTTCGATTCTGTTTTGTTGATTTTTGACATTTGTCTCCTGTTGCTAAGGTAGGACTTAAACCAGTCTACAGAACCTATACCGTTAGCTTGAAGTTTTTTTACATAATATATGTGGCGACAGTGTCGAAGGCCTTTTGCAGGTCTAAGGTACCATGCCTAAAGAGGTTCCCCTTTGACATTTCATTCCAGGTAATCCATCAGATTAATAAGGGAGGTGTCGGTTGAGTAGATCTTCTAAAGCCGATTGATAGCTATGGAGAATGTTGTTGTCATTAAGGTCTTAACTACTTGAGAATACACCGCCCCCCTCTAGAATTTTAGATATTATACTGAGTATACTAACAGGCCTATAGTTGCTTACATCAGACCTCTATTTTTCTTGAAGATAGGAGTAACTCTGGCCTCCTTGAACCCCCCCGGTAAAAGTATTAATGGTGATTGATAGATTTATTATGTGAGCAATAGGGGTTGACAGTTCAGAAGCACCATCTTTTTGGAACTTAGACGGGATGTTATCAGGGCCTGTACTCTTAGTTGGGTTTAACCTGCTTTGTTCTTTTTGAATAAAGTCATGAGATACACTTACTAGTTGACAACTGTTTGGGTTACCCCTTATTGGTATAGTATGTTTGAAACTTATCAGAGTCTGTGTTAAAGGTATTGATGCAGCGGTAGTTTACTTACTAGTGTTGAGCAACAGAACTCAAAAAATTTTGACGTGTAAAATCACGTAAGGTGTCTGATATTTGTATTTCGCCAACAACAGTTTTTTAAGTGCTCATGAAGTGCACAGAGGAGTACACTGACGAAGGAGAGAGATCATGACAGCAGTTTTTAGATTTGTCTCTACATTTACAAGTAGATTCCTTGTGATGACCTGGAATATCAACACAGCTCCCTTGGCGCAGTCCAACTCAGACTGTTTATCACCACACTGAATATTACCAAATCACTTCTATAAATGTATTCATACCAATGCTTAGTGTACTATAAAATATGGACGACATAAGTAAAATTACACCCACAATAAATGGGATTATAAGCTTTCGTTCAGCTCTCTCGTTACTTCCAAGATCGAAAAAAGATCCTCTAAAGCATTTTTCAGCTTCTTATTGTTTGCGAAGAACAAAATCAAAGACAGCACTCAGTGATATATAATTTTTTGTGGAAATAATAATGTTTGCTTTCCAATACAAGGTTTCCTTCCGGTAATGCCATTTTACTTATGGAAATACAGTTAATTGAGAAGATTGCAAACTTGTACAAAGACACCCCAGAGGGGATCTTTAAACTGAATTTATAACGGCAG
>NW_026467040.1:0-13031 GCF_026875155.1 Cherax quadricarinatus
GGACAAGGATGCAAGGCTGGGTCAGGGGTTTTTTTTTTTTTGTCTGGGGCCATGACGGGATGGGCCCTGTGCGTCGGGAGATACTTTTGATTAGAGAGAGTCACACGACGCCGGGAAAACCAAAAAGGACACTGACTGTGCGTTATGTGAATAAATGCTCACACAACACAATAAACCTTAGAGAAGTGTGATCACTTCTCTTGTGATACATTGTGAACAATAAAAACAAATCTTTTTGAACATAGTGAAACCAGTGTGCGTTTCCTAGACAATGGAAGACGTGGACACCCAAAGGCACTTCAGCTTCTAATCAAGTCCCCGAAAAACTGTCGAAGGTGTTGAGAACACCATATCCCCACGTTACAAAGAGCAAGGTATGTTACGAATTTCTTGTAGATCGGGGGATTGCGCAATTCTTGAGTCACAAGGAGTTTGTAATCAACCTATAATCGGCAGTAAGGTGTGGACTTTTGAGCCCAAAACCAAGTAAGTATTATGTCAGCCATCATCGAATGAAATATGCTGACATAAACCCCCCCTAGGGTAATTTATACTTACAAATTGTATCTCTTGACAGCCCACTGTTTGATGGTTTCGACAGAAATCTAGCCCTCGTCTGCAGGGACGGCTGTGTAGACGATTTGCTGTCATTTATCAGCTAAGTGTTCATTATATAATTATATCTTAGCTGGTAAGGCCAAAATCTCAACACCCCCCAACCAATACCCCCGCCCACGACCCCCCTTCGCGACCCCCCCTTCGTGACCCCTCCGCCGCGCCGCGCGCCCGCCCGCGCGCCCGCCCGCCCCCTTTTCACGACCCCCCCCCGCACCTTCTGCTGCGCCTTCTGCAGCGCGTCCGGATCACCCCCGGGGTCTCGAATTTTTTTCTGATTTTTTTCGAATTTTTTTTTAATTTCATTTTCTTGTGCTCTCCATCTCCTCGGATCAAATTTTTGAGGTTCCCCCTCTCACTTTCACCCCCATCCCAAAATTTCTCGAAATCAAAGTCTCCATCTCCTCAGATCAAGTTTTTTGGATCCCCCCTATGGGGTTTTCGAAATTCTCCATCTCCTTGGATCAAGGTTTTTTGGATTGTCCCTCCTTCCCCCCCCCCCCCCACCCCCCAACCCCCCAAAATTTCTCAATATTACCAAGTTTTTGGATTCCCCCCTATGGGGTTTTCGAAATTCTCCAATTCCTCGGATCAAGTTTTTGGATTCCCCCTATGGGGTTTTCGAAATTCTCCATCTCCTTTGATCACGTTTTTGGATTCCCCCTATGGGGTTTTCGAAATTCTCCATCACCTTGGATCCCCCTCCCACTTTCACCCCCCAACCCCAAAAATTTCTCGATAATACAAGTTTTGGATTCCCCCCTATGGGGGTAAGCATGCTTACTACAGGTCTAAACAAGTCAAATTAACTAAGAAGGGTGTTTACTCTGCGGTCAGTGACGTCACACATACAGGCTGAATCTTGTCGATCCTTTTAGTTCATTAAAGTTAATAAGGGGACATAGTACCTACATCATAGGGAAAACATTTTCACTCTTAACCCAAATTTTTCATCATCAGAAAGTCGCATTTTTTCGTTAATACCCACAATTTCTTTACAAAATACAACACAACATTATCACAAAAAACTAACTCAAACTAACCCAAAGTTAATAAGGCGACACAGTACATCAGAAAAAGTCACAAAAACTAACTCAAACACTTTTACTTTGAACATCACCAAAACACTCTCATAATCATTTGAATACTCACTGAACACCTTTGAACCCCTTTTCAAAACACTCTTAACACCTTAAAAAAACACCTTTGGGAACATTTTAAATCAACACCGAAACATTTCCAAAAAAAACACAATTTGAGTACTCCCAAATTTACACCACTAAATACTACTAAAACACCCAGGCTAAAATCAATAAAAACCCACCCTTCAACACCTTCAAACACCCCTTGAACACCTTCAAAAAACACTCTTAAAAACACCTTCAAAAACACCTTTAAAAAACTTTTCCAATCAACACTGAAACACTTCCAAAAAACACAATTTGAGTACTCCAAATTTAAAAACCCACTAAAATCCTACAAAAACTCCGCTGAATTAAAAATCAAAAAAAACCCTTCAAAAAACCCTTCAAAACCCCCTTTGAACCCCTTCAAAGCACCCCCAAAATCATTTGAACCCATTAAAAAACCCCCTTTGAATAACCTCAAAACACCTTTGAAACCCCTTAAAAACACCCTTGAACCCCTTTCAAAACACCCTTGATCCCCCTTTTAAAAAAAACAACTTTTGGGGGGGAAACCCTCAAAACCCCTTTGAAAAACCTTTGAACATTTCCAAAACACTTTTTTGAGTACTCCCAATTACACCACTGAAATACTACTAAAACACGCTGAATTAAAAATAAAAACACCCAATTAAACCCCTTCAAAAAAACAACATTTAAAACAAAAACCCCAAAACACCTTTGAAAAATTTCCAAAACACAATTTGAGTACTCCCAAAAAAAAGTTTTAAAACACCCTCTAATTTATCTCACTTACACTTTTCCCTTAAAAATTAAAAAATCATCCCTCAGTCAAAAGACTGGGCCCATTTTCTCTTTTTTTTTTTTTTTTCCCTTTTAGTTCTTTAAAATTAAAGTTATTAAGGGGACACAATACACCCAAAAAAAAAGTCACAAAAAACAAACTAAAAAACACTTTTTTTGAACACCCCAAAAAAACACTCTCAAAAACATTTGAATACCACAAAAACCCCTTGAACCCCTTTTCAAAACCCTTTTGGGAATTTTTTTTTTTTTTTTTTTTAAAACAATTTCTTTTCACAACCCACTTATATATCTTTTTTTTTCGGAAACTCAATACGACTACCAAACCCTCATCAATTACCAAAAAAATTTTAAACTCGTTTAAACCCTAATGTCATCACTGTAACCCAAAGTTTTTCACAAAAAAACTCTATGACACCAAACACAAAAACGCAAAACCACACCCCAAAAAACCCCAAAACCCCCACAATTTTTTCTCTTTTTAAAAAAACCCTTTTTAAAGTTCATTAAAGTTAAAAAGGGGAACAGTACATCAGAAAGTCACAACAACAACAACCCCAACCCACAACACCCACAAACCCACTTTTTTTTTCCTCTTTTTAGCAAATTTCATAAAGAAAGCCCAAAACCCAACAACCCACAACCCACAAAAAACCCACAACACCCAAAACCCCAAAACAACCCCACAACCCAAAATTTTTTTTTTTTTTTTAAACCCTTTTAGTTCACAAAAGTTAATAAGGGGACACGTACATCAAAAAAAGGCACAAACCCACAACCCATTTCACCCAAAAAATTTTTTCTCGTTTCAACAATTTAAACAAAAAAGTAAACAACACCCCCACATCACCCAAAATCCCACTTTTTTTTTTTCTCTTTTTAAAAACTAATTTCATCAGAAAAAGTCCCAAAACAACCCACTTATACCCTTTTTTTTTTTCGGAAATCTCTAATTCGACAAACATTCCCAAAACCCCATCAATTACCAATTTTTTCCCACTTTTCCCCCCCCCTTCTTTTTACGAATTTTAAAAAGGGTTTTTACCATTCCCCCCTACAGTACAAAAATTCTAAAAAAAATCCTCTCCAAAACCCCCCTCCTTAAATCCAAAAAAAATTAATATTATACTCGCATCAACAACCCAACAATTGGAAAATTTTTTAAAACACCCTCCTTTTCTTTTTTCCAATATATTTAACTTTTCATTTCTAAAATTTCCTTTTTAAAATATTAACACATAACCTTTAAAATTCATAAAATCTCCCCAAAATTTCAAATTACAAACCCCCCCCATACCCTCGCCACCCTCCCCCGCATTTTTCACATCCACTCCCCCTCCTCCCAACACACCTCTTTTAAACACACACAAAAATCACATTTTACATCCACAAAAAAGCATCTCAAATCCACTAAAAACACTAAAATCAAGATATTCACAAAACTCTATGACCACCTAACACACACACACACACACACACACACACACACACACCTAACCTATCCAAAACCTAACCTACCCTAACCTTAACCCAACCTAACTTAACCTAACCTACCCTAACCTTAACCCAACCTAACTTAACCTAACCTAACCTAACCTAACCTAACCTTACCTAACCTAACCTAACCTAACCTAACCTAACCTAACCTTACCTAACCTAACCTAACCTGACCTAACCTAACATAACCTAACCTAACCTAACCTAACCTATCCTAACCTAACCTAACCTTACCTAACCTATACCTAACCTAACCTTACCTAACCTAACCTAACCTAACCTAAACCTAACCTAATTTATCCTAACCTACCTAACCTTACCTAACCTAACCTAACCTAACCTAACATTACCTAACCTAACCTAACCTAACCTATCCTAACCTAACCTAACCTAACCTAACCTTACCTAACCTATCCTAACCTAACCTAACCTAACCTAACCTAACCTAAAATATATTGGAACACTTCCAAAATACATTAGAGTACTCCAGAATTACTTTGAACGACTCCATTTTTGGATATTTCCAAATTAGTTTTGGAAACTTTATCGTAAAATCGTACATTATTTTCTTGTTGGTAAACACACCCATGGTAGAAATATTTACTCGATTTCCAAATAGGAACACTTTCCTCGCTCTGAGAGACTCATTGAGCTTATATGGGCCGCCCCTTCCCCCGACGCCACTGTGTAATGCGGTTCACATCCAAGGTAGAAAATCACACCTGTGTCAACACAGGTCAGACAGATGGCATGTAATGCAGTTCACATCCAAGGTAGATTTAAGATAATCATCGCCTTACCGAACACCTGAATCAACTCACCTAACCGAACCTAACCTATCCTAGCCTAACCTAACCTAGCCTAACCTAACTTAACCTAACCTAACCTAACCTAACCTAACCTAACCTAACTTAACCTAACCTAACCTAACCTAACCTAAGCTAACCTAACTTAACCTAACCTAACCTAGCCTATCTTAACCTAACCAAACCTAACCTAACCTAACCTAACCTAACCTATCCTAACCTAACCTAACCTAACATACCCTAACCTAACTTATCCTAACATAACGTAACCAAACCTAAACCTAACCTAACTCAACCTAACCTAACCTAACCTTTAACCTAACCTAGCCTAACCTAACCTATCCTAACCTAACCTAACCTAACCTAACCAAACACCATCAAACACCTCCGAATACTCCCCAAAACACTACTGATTACTACCAAATCACCACTGAATACTTCCAAATCACCGTCAAAATCACCAGAAACTAAGTTTAACATCACCATCCAACTTCCTTTTTATAGAAATCCCCTCAAATCACTATATCCAAGAACCCAACCTAACCTAACCTTTCCTAACCTAACCGAACCTAACCTAACATTACCCAACCTAACCTAGCCCAACCTAACCTATCCTAACCTAACCCAACCTAACCTAACACCATCAAACACCTCTGAATACTCCCCAAAACACTACTGATTACTACCAAATCACCTAACCTAACCTAACCGAACCGAACCTAACATTACCCAACCTAACCTAACTTATCCTAACCTAACCTAACTTATCCTAACCTAACCTAACCTAACACCATCAAACACCTCTGAATACTCCCCAAAACACTACTGATTACTACCAAATCACCTAACCTAACCTAACTTATCCTAACCTAACCTAACCTAACCTAACTTATCCTAACCTAACCTAACCTGACCTAACTTATCCTAACCTAACCTAACCTAACCTAGCCTAACCTAACCTAGCCTAACCTGACCTAACTTATCCTAACCTAACCTAACCTAACCTAACTTATCCTAACCTAACCTAACCTAACCTAACACCTTCAAACACCTCCGAATACTCCCAAAACACTACTGATTACTACCAAATCACCACTGAATACTACCAAATCACCATCAAAATCACCAGAAACTAAGTTTATCATCACCATCCAACATCCTTTTTTATAGAATGAATATTCTTACCGCGTTTTATGTCGCCTTCAAACACCTCCGAATACTCCCAAAACACTACTGATTACTACCAAATCACCACTGAATACTACCAAATCACTGTCAAAATCACCAGAAACTAAGTTTAACATCACCATCCAACATCCTTTTTATTGAATGAATATACTTACCGCATTTTATGTTGCATATTGCATTTCCTCTTCCACATCATCCCTAAACATCCTTCCTTATTCATTCCGTATAACTCCTAGAGTTGTTTTAACCCCCGACGGGGCCCATCACGATGCAGGAGCCAGAGTGTAGTAGGTGGTGTTGGAGTGGTGATGGTTGCTCTGGCTCCTAATGTCATGATGGTCCCGTCGGGGGTTAAAACAACTCTAGGAGATATACGAATGAATAAGGAAGGATGTTTAGGGATGATGTGGAAGAGGAAATGTGATATGCAACATAAAATGCGGTAAGAATAATCATTCTATAAAAAGGATGTTGGATGGTGATGTTAAACTTAGTTTCTGGTGATTTTGACGGTGATTTGGTAGTATTCAGTGGTGATTTGGTAGTAATCAGTAGTGTTTTGGGAGTATTCGGAGGTGTTTGAAGGTGACATAAAATGCGGTAAGAATATTCATTCTATAAAAAAGGATGTTGGATGGTGATGATAAACTTAGTTTCTGGTGATTTTGACAGTGATTTGGTAGTATTCAGTGGTGATTTGGTAGTAATCAGTAGTGTTTTGGGAGTATTCGGAGGTGTTTGAAGGTGTTAGGTTAGGTTAGGTTAGGTTAGGTTAGGTTAAGTTAGGTTAGGCTAGGTTAGGTTAGGCTAGGATAGGTTGGTTAGGTTCGGTTAGGTGAGTTGATTCAGGTGTTCGGTAAGGCGATGATTATCTTAAATCTACCTTGGATGTGAACCGCATTACATGCCATCTGTCTGACCTGTGTTGACGCAGGTGTTATTTTCTACCTTGGGTGTGAACCGCATTACACAGTGGCGTCGGGGGAAGGGGCGGCCCATATAAGCTCAATGAGTCTCTCAGAGCGAGGAAAGTGTTTCTATTCGGAAATCGAGTAAATATTTCTACCATGGGTGTGTTTACCAACAAGAAAATAATGTTCGATTTTACGATAAAGTTTTCAAAACTAATTTGGAAATATCCAAAAATGGAGTCGTTCAAAGTAATTCTGGAGTACTCTAATGTATTTTGGAAGTGTTCCAATATATTTTAGGTTAGGTTAGGTTAGGTTAGGTTAGGATAGGTTAGGTAAGGTTAGGTTAGGTTAGGTTAGGATAGGTTAGGTTAGGTAATGTTAGGTTAGGTTAGGTTAGGTTAGGTTAGGTAAGGTTAGGTTAGGTTAGGATAAGTTAGGTCAGGTTAGGTTAGGTTAGGTAAGGTTAGGTTAGGATAGGTTAGGATAGGTTAGGTAAGGTTAGGTTAGGTTAGGTTAGGATAGGTTAGGTTAGGTTAGGTTAGGTATTGTTAGGTTAGGTTAGGTTAGGTAAGGTTAGGTTAGGTTAGGTTAGGTTAGGTTAGGTTAGGTTAGGTTAGGTTAGGTAAGGTTAGGTTAGGTTAGGTTAGGTTAGGTTAGGTTAGGTTAAGTTAGGTTGGGTTAAGGTTAGGGTAGGTTATTAAGTTAGGTTGGGTTAAGGTTAGGGTAGGTTAGGTTAGGATGGGTTAGGTGTGTGTGTGTGTGTGTGTGTGTGTGTGTGTGTGTGTGTGTGGTGTGTGTGTGTGTGTGTGTGTGTGTGTGTGTGTGTGTGTGTGTGTGTTAGGTGGTCATAGAGTTTTGTGAATATCTTGATTATAGTGATTTTAGTGGATTTGAGATGCATTTGTGGATGTGAAATGTGATTTTTTGTGTGTGTTCTGAAGAGGTGTGTTGGGAGATGGGTGGGTGGATGTGAAGAAATGCAGGTGAGATGGCGAGGTGTATGGGGAGGGTTGTAATTAGAAATATGGGGAGATTTTACTGAATATAAAGGTAATGTGTGAATATTTTAAAAAGAAATTATAGAAATGAAAAGTTGTGATATATTGGAAAAGAATGGAGGGTGTTGAAACATGTCGCAATAGTTGGGTAGTTGATGCGAGTATAATATTAATTTATGTGGATACAAGGAGATGGGTATGGAGAGGATTTTATTAGAATTTTAGTACTGTAGGGAGGAATGTGTATTACTTTTAAGATTCAGTAAAAAGAAGGGGGGAAAAAAATGTGAATAAATTGGTAATTGATGAGGGTTGTGGGTAATGTAGTCGAATTAGAGATACCGAAAAAGATGATATAAGTGGGTTGTTTTTGTGACTTTTTCTGATGAAATTAGTTAAAACGAGAAAAAAAATTGTGGGATGTGGGTGATGTGGGGTGTTGTGACTTTTCTGATGAAATTAGTTGAAACGAGAAAAAATTGTGGGTGAAGTGGGTTGTGGGTGTTGTGCCTTTTTCTGATGTACTGTGTCCCCTTATTAACTTTAATGAACTAAAAGGGTTAAAACGAGAAAAAATTGTGGGTTGTGGGTGTTGTGGGGTGTGTGCGTGCGTGTGTGTTAGGTGTCACAGAGTTTTTTTGTGAAAATCTTGGTTACAGTGATGACATTAGTTAAAACGAGTAAAATTTGTTGGTAATTGATGAGGGTAGTGTAGTCGAATTAGAGTTACCGAAAAAAAGATGATATAAGTGGGTTGTTTTTGTGACTTTTTCTGATGAAATTAGTTAAAACGAAAAAAAATTGTGGGTTGTTGTGACTTTCTGATGAAATTAGTTAAAACGAGAAAAAATTGTGGGTTGTGGGTGTTGATCTTAGTTTATGTTGATTTTGGTGGTGATTTGACTGTATTCAGTGGTGTTTTAGTAGTATTCAGTGGTGTATTTGGGAGTACTCAAATGGTGTTTTGAGGTTATTCAGTGTTGTTTGGAAATGTTCAAAGGTGTTTTGAAGGTGTTCAAATGATGTGCAAGAGTACTTATGAAGGTGTTCTGGGAGTATTCAGAGGTGATTTTGGGGGTGTTCAAATGATGTTTTTGGAGTATTAAAGGCAATTGATGGTGTTTTTTGGTGATGTTCAAAGTAAAGTGTTTGAGTTAGTTTTTGTGATAATGTTGTGAAGTCTGGAGGAGTTTGCAGGGGGGGGGATGAGTTGCAATTTAATGAAATGTGTAAGTGTAGATAAATTAGAGATGTCAAATCTTATTTGGGAGTATTCAAAATGTTGTCTTGGAAGTGTTTCAGTGTTGTTTGGAAATGTTCAAAGGTGTTTATGTGAGTATTCAAATGATTTATGAGAGTGTTTTGAAGGTGTTCAAGGGTGTTTTGAGGTTATTCAAAGGTGTTTTTGAAGGTGTACAAATGATTATGAGAGTACTTATGAAGGTGTTCTGGGAGTATTCAGAGGTCATTTGGGGGTGTTCGAATGATGTTTTTGGAGTATTTCAGTGTTGTTTGGAAATGCATAAAGGCATTTTTGTGAGTATTCAAATGATTTATGAGAGTGTTTTGAAGATGTTCAAAGTAAAAGTGCGTATTTAACTTCGTAATATGTAAAATTGTGAGTAGTGAATTTAACGAAAGTGGATGTAAGCGATGTGGTGACTTTCTGATGCACTGTGTCCCCTTATTAACTTTAATGAACTAAAAGGGTTAAAACGAGAAAAATTGGGGTTATGAGTGAAAATTGTGAGGTGTTGGTTGGAGTGTGAGGGTTTGGGAGGGTGGGGAGAAGGTTACTTCGTGGGGAGTGACCTGAGATGAAATAGTTAAAACGAGAAAAATGTCTAGACTTGTGTTGTAAAGAAATTGTGGGTATTAACGAAAAAAAAGTGACTTTCTGATGTACTGTGTCTCCTTATTAACTTTAATGAACTAAAAGGGTTAAAACGAGAAAAATTGGGGTTAAGAGTGAAAATGTTTTCCCTATGTTGTAGGTACTATATCCCCTTATTAACTTTAATGAACTAAAAGGATCGACAAGATTCAGCCTGTGTGTGCGGTCATCACGTGACGTCACTGACATAGGGGTAAGTCGACAAGATTCAGCTTGTATGTGTGACGTCACTGACTGCCGAGTAAACACCCTTCTTAGTTCATTTGACTTGTTTAGACCTGTAGTAAGCATACTTACCCCCAGAGGGGGGAATCCAAAAACTTGGTAATATTGAGAAATTTTGGGGGGTTGGGGGGTGAAAGTGGGAGGGGGATCCAAGGTGATGGAGAATTTCGAAAACCCCATAGGGGGAATCCAAAAACTTGATCCGAGGAGATGGAGAATTTCGAAACCCCCATAGGGGAGAATCCAAAAACTTGGTAATATTGAGAAATTTTTGGGGGTTGGGGGGTTAAAAGTGGGGCGGGGGGAATTTCGAAAACCCCATAGGGGGAAATCTAAAAAATTTGATCCGAGGAGATGGAGTCTTGGTATTATCGAGAAAATTTGATCCGAGGAGATCAAGTTTTGGGTTTAATTTTTGAGAAATTTTTGGGATTGGGGGGTGGGGGTGGAAGGAGGGACAATCCAAAAAACCCTTTAAATTTCCCAAGGGGGATGGAGAATTTTCGAAAACCTCATGGGGGGGGATCCAAAAAACTTGATCCGAGGAGATCATAAGAATTTCGAAAACCCCATAGGGGGGAATCCAAAAACTTGTATTATCGAGAAATTTTGGGGAAATGGGGGTGGGGGGTGAAAGTGGGAGGGGGAACCTTAAAAATTTGATCCGAGGAGATGGAGAGCACAAGAAAAATAAAATTCAAAAAAAAATCAAAAAAAATCGGAAAAAAATCGAGGCGCGGGGGCGATCTGGACGACGCTGCAGAAGGCGCAGCAGAAGGCGCGGGCGGGGGTCGCGAAGGGCGCGGGCGGGGGTTTCGCGAAGGGCGCGGGAGGGCGCGCGGGCGGGCGCGCGGGCGGGCGCGCGGCGCGACGGGGGGTCGCGGGCGGAGGTATTGGTTGGGGGGTCAAGGGTGAGGTAGTCTCGAGGGCGAGGTCAAGGTCAAACCGGAAGTAACACCTAGGTGTGAAAAGGGGACCCTCCAGCTGTTGGCCCTAGACCGGAAGGGTGCGCTCAGCCGCATTTTTCACTACTTATATATATATATATATATATATATATATATTACTGTGACCACGAACGAGTGGTATTCATCAATACCAACATTGCTCTAGCCAAGGACTCGAACAGATGCTGCTATGACCTGCCTCATAGTGGGTGATAACGCATGACGCCCTAATCCACTGGACCATACGATCCTTACGAGTAGGGCATCCAGCGGAACTGGATGTGGTACTCCTTACCCAAAGACACACGATGGTGTGGATGACTCTAGGCTAATTTCATTCTAGTCCCTGTTTCGTGTACTTGTTATTGATCAATACCACTTGTTCGTGGTCACAATATAAAATACTGCTCGTTGAACTAGTACATCAAACAGGGACTATAATGAAATTAGCCTAGGGTCATCCACACCATCGTGTGTCCGTGGGTAGTGAGTACCACATCCAGTTCCGCTGGATGCCCCACTCTTAAGGATCGTATGGTCTAGTGGATTAGGTCGTCATGCATTTTCACCCGCCATGAGGCAGGCCAAAGCAGTATGGGTTCGAGTCCTTGACTATTGCAGTGTTGTTATTGATCAATACCACTCGTTCGTATTCACAATAATATAAAATACGGCTCGTTGAACTAGTAAACCAAACAGGGACTATAATGAAATTAGCCTAGAGTCATCCACACCATCGTGTGTCCTTGGGTAGTGAGTACCACATCCAGGTCCTTTATAAAAAATTCTCTTTTACATATAAAGATATATATTTTTCATTAATGTTTATGTAAAAATTTTAAATTTTGCACCAAAACAATCTTAGAAAACTTACCTAACCTTATTATAACAAGTGCAATTTATTTTACCCTAATCCTGCTAAATATATTTTAAATACATTTACAGTAATTTCATACTAAACAAACACAATGAAATAATTTTTTTTTTCGTTCTGCTTGGAATGATTTTTGAGAAATTATTGCATACACAAGTTTTCACTTGTCTTATATGGCAAAATGAGCGTTGGTATTTAAGCCAAGATCGCAAGTTCTGTCTATTCCGGCACGATATATTTTATAAAATACATTCATATATAAATATATATATATATATTTTATAAAATATATATATATATATAGATAGATAGATAGATAGGGTAGATAGATATATTATATTTATATATATATATATATATATATATAATATATATATATATATATATATTATATATATAAAATATATTATATTTGCAGTAATGTTGAAGGATCAGTTATGGAAGGAGAAAAGAAAATATGAATGTGTAAATTCAAGAATTATGTGGATTAAAGTAAAGGTTGGATGCAAGAAGTGGTCATAGTAAGCGTGTATGCACCTGGAGATGAGAGGAATGGGAAGAAAGAGAAAGATTTGGAGATGTTAGTGAATGTATAGACCTTGAACCAAGTGAGAGAGTAATTGTGGTAGGGGATATGAAAAGCTAAAGTAGGGGAAAATTTTAGAGAGGGTGTGGTAGGTAAGTTTGGGGTGCCAGTGTAAATGATAATGGGAGCCCTTGATGACTTGTTAGAAAGGGGTTAAGTATAGGTAAAACTATTTTAAGAAAAAGAGGATAATAAGTATCAAGATATTGTAGGGCGAAAATGACAGTAGTTGTTGGATTATGTATTGGTAGATAAAAGACTGTTGAGGGAGACTTCAGGATGTACATGTTTATAGAGAGGCCCAATTATCAGATCACTTTCTATTGTAGCTACACTGAGGTTTAAAAGGTAGATGGGATGCAAGGAGATAGAAGCATCAGGGAAGAGAGAGGTTTAAGGTTTATAACTAAAAGAGGAGGCAGTTAGGGTAGATATAAAGCTATTGGAGGATAGATGGGCTAATGAGAGCATAGGCAAGGGGTCGAAGAGGTATGGGGATTTAAAAGTAGTGAAGTTTCAACAAAATTTTTTGGTTTCA
>NW_026467041.1:0-13034 GCF_026875155.1 Cherax quadricarinatus
GGGGGAGGGCCATCATCCAGGGAGGTCTACAAAGTGTTTTTTTTTGAAATCATTTAACACCACATTAGCACTGCTGTTGTGAATCCTTAATCTGTCAAGCAGCCGGTTATTGACGGTGGACGAGTTCCACAGATACAAATGAAAAGCAATGGTGCTAAAATTCGATCGACACCATGCCTAACCCTTCTAGGGTAGGGTAGGTACCTGAGCCCGAGCCTTTAGCTCATAAGACTGTCATTCCCATTTGCCCCCTTGGGGCGGGGATGGCAGACCAGAGAGGCCTAGCTTGTGGCTAGGCCTGGGGACAGTTGGTCCCAAAGATGAGGAGGTCCTTGTGCCTCCTTCCATGGGAGACTTCGGTCTCAGACACTCCCTAAAGAGGGAGCCAAGGCCGGGCCACCACTTGGAAAAAGCCCGGGCCGGGAGAATACCGGCGAATCTTTAATAATAATAATAATAATAATGGTGCTAACAGTGGAAGTCACAACCACAAGGAACCATGGTAACAGCAGAGGGATCCACAAGTGAGGAACAATGGTGGTAGCAGTGGGATCTACAAGGAACAATGCTTGCAACAGTGGGATCTACAAGGAACATTGGTGGCAGCAGTGGGATTTACAAGGAACAATGGTGGCAGCAGTGTGATCTACAAGGAACATTGGTGGCAGCAGTGGGATCTACAAGGAACAATGGTGGCAACATTGGGATCTACAAGGAACAATGGTGGCAGCGGTGGGATCTACAAGGAACAATGGTGACAGCAGTGGGATCTACAAGGAACAATGGTGGCAACATTGGGATCTACAAGGAACAATGGTGGCAGCGGTGGGATCTACAAGGAACAATGGTGACAGCAGTGGGATCTACAAGGAACAATGGTGGCAACATTGGGATCTACAAGGAACAATGTGACAGCAGTGGGATCTCAAGGAACATAGGTGACAGCAGTGGGATCTACAAGGAACAATGGTGGCAACATTGGGATCTACAAGGAACAATGGTGACAGCAGTGGGATCTACAAGGAACAATGGTGGCAGCAGTGGGATCTACAAGGAACAATGGTGACAGCAGTGGGATCTACAAGGAACAATGGTGGCAACATTGGGATCTACAAGGAACATTGGTGGCAGCAGTGGGATCTACAAGGAACAATGTGGCAGCAGTGGGATCTACAAGGAACCAATGGTGGCAACATTGGGATCTACAAGGAACAATGGTGGCAGCGGTGGGATCTACAAGAAACAATGGTGGCAGCAGTGGGATCTACAAGGAACAATGGTGGCAAAGGTGGGATCTACAAGGAACAATGGTGGCAAAGGTGGGATCTACAAGGAACAATGGTGGCAAAAAGTGGGATCTACAAAGAACAATGGTGGCAGCAGTGGGATCTACAAGGAGCAATGGTGGCAACAGTGGGATCTACAAGGAACACTGGTGGCAACATTGGGATCTACAAGGAACAATGGTGGCAGCGGTGGGATCTACAAGGAACAATGGTGGCAACAATGGGATCTACAAGGAACTTTGGTGGCAACAGTGGGATCTAAAAGGAACAATGGTGGCAACAATGGGATCTACAAGGAACATTGGTGGCAACAGTGGGATCTACAAGGAACAATGGTGGCAGCAGTGGGATCTACAAGGAACATTGGTGACAGCAGTGAGATTTACAAAGAACATTGGTGGCAACAATGGGATCTACAAGGAACATAGGCGGCAACAGTGGGATCAACAAGGAACAATGGTGGCAGCAGTAGGATCTACAAAGAACATTGGTGGCAACAATGGGGTCTACAAGGAACATAGGCGCAACAGTGGGATCTACAAGGAACAATGGTGGCAGCAGTAGGATCTACAAGGAACAATGGTGGCAGCAGTAGGATCTACACGGAACAATGGTGGCAGCAGTAGGATCTACAAGGAACAATGGTGGCAGCAGTAGGGTCTACAGGAACAATGGGGGCAGCAGTAGGGTCTACAGGAAAAAGTGGGAGCAGTAAAACCACAAGGAAAAATGGTGGGGCATAGGATTACAAGGAACAATGGGGGCAGCAGTGGGGCACAAGGGAAAAAATGGTGGGAGCAGTAGGGTCTACAAGGAACAATGGTGGCAGCAGTAGGGTCTACAAGAAAATGGGGAGCAGTAGGATCACAAGGAACATGGGGAAGGGAGGATCTACAAGGAACAATTTTGGGAGCGTAGATCACGGAACCCTGGGGGCAGCGTAGGATAACAAGGAACAATGGGGCACAGTAGGATCTACAAGGAACAAAGGTGGCACAGTAGGATCTACAAGGAAAAATGGTGGGAGCGTAGGATCTACAAGGGCAATGGTGGCAGCAGTGGGGGCTCAAGGAACAATGGTTTGGCAGCAGGGTCTAAAGGAAAAATGGTGGCAGCGTGGATCTACAAGGAAAAATGGGGCAGCAGTGGATCACAAGGAACAAAGGTGGCAGCAGTAGGGTCATAAAGAACATTGGTGGCAACAATGGGATCACAAGGAACATAGGCGGCAATGGGATCTACAAAGGAACAATGGTGACAGCAGTGGATCTATAAAGAAAAATTGGGGGCAAAATGGATCAAAAAGGAACATGGCGCAACAGTGGGATTACAAGGAACAATGGGGAGCAGTGGGGTTTAAAGAAAATTTGGGGCCACAATGGGGTCTACAAAGAAAATGGGGGGCAACAATAGATCTAAAAGAACATTGGGGGCAACATGGGGCACAAAGGGAAATTGGCGGGAACAGTGGGGTCTACAAGGAACAATGGGGACAAAAATGGGAGCCCCAAACATGTGACCAAGTATATACAGTGAATGGTTTACGTCTTCCATCAACAAAGAAAAACAGAATGGTTAAAAGAAAAAAAATAAAGAATGGTTAAAACGAATTTAAACAGAAAAAACGTAAAAGGCTGCATTAAAATGAATGAGGCAGAAGTATGGGAATTGCCCAGATGCATCTGTGAGGAGTCCTCACAGACACGAGAAAGTCCTTCCAGCCTTGGTGCAGGAGTGTGTTTGGAGTCCTGGTACATGTGTTTTTCAAGAGGAGTGGAGGAGGGAGAGGGTGACGAAGAGAGAGAGGGGGGGAGTTGAAGAGAGAAGGAGAACAAGATAAAGAGAGAGAACTCGCATATAGTATTAGAAGAACCCTAAACTGTGAATAGTGCGAGAGATGAAGAAAGTGTAGGGGTAAAGGGAAAGGGGAGAAAAATCATAGGTATGAGAGAGAAGAAAAATGTAGGTGTAAGGGAGGGGTTATTATAATCCTAAACCCAAAGCGCAAAACCCCAAAAGGGTTTCGAACAGCACGAGGGGGTGATGAACAGGGGAAAAGAAAGTGAAAGGATAGGGAAAGAGAGGAAGGCAGACCAAAAGTTTAAAATACAGGGGGGACAGCCGACGAAAGCAAATGATCTACCGGGCTTAGTGAGTGGGAAAATTTTGGCAGACACAGCGAATAAATCTCAATAGGATGAGTAGGGCAAAGCAAAGAAGAGAGAGAGAGGGGAGAGAGAGGAGAGGGGAGAGAGAGAGAGAGAGAGAGAAGAGAAGAAAAGAGGGGAGACGTATTTTGGGGAAACGAACAAACCAGCCCCCCGGGGAAAAAAATAAAGAGCGAGTCTGGGGGAAAATAACATGCAAAAAAAAATTTTTGTTTGTTTTTTCCAGGCTAAAATAGGGACTGAAAAAAGTCGTAGCACCCTCCGCTTTGGGGCAAATTTTTTGTGTTGAAATTTTCCCAGGCCATAATGAGGTGCTGAAGCAAAATGAAATTTTCCCCTATTTAATTACTAATTACCCCAGGGGGGCTAGGGAGAGGTGAGGCACCCTCGTCAGGGGGAAATTGAAGGGTCAAACGTAACCTCAATCCTAGCAAAACGCAATAAAATATCTTGAAACCCGTGACTAAAACGCCCAAGTCAGTGTTTTAGTTAACCCACAAAGTGCCCAGAAACAAAAAATACACGATCTGTAATTAACGTAAAAAAAAAAACCCCCTTTTCAGGGGAAAGGGCCGAGTGGAGGTCGAAATATTCAGCCCTCTAATTCCCCCGTTCATTTTTTTCCGGGGTTTAGTGACATTTAAATGAACATGAAACAATAATCGGAACAACACTGATAACGGAAAAAGGGGTTTTAAAAACCGAAAACTGTTGAATTTTTAAAAAGGAAACGTTTCGCCAGCCAGGCTTTTTTAAACCCAAATATAAAAAGAACAGTGAAAAAAAAGGGGGATTTTAAGGTACTCCGTCCCTCATTTTTTAAACACTCCCCCTCAGGCTGGGACTGACCACCTCAAATACCTTTTCCCCGGGGGTTGTATACTGATTACGCCTTTTTAATTTCATTACACTGCCCCCTTTTTGTTTTTGACTAAAAGAAGCTACTGTTTTTTGGGAACCCGTTTCCACAAAAAAGGGATACCCAACTTTTTGCACAGTATCTTAATTTTCAACTTGCCGGTATTGCATACCTTTTTCCCAACAAAAAAAGGGGGAAACACTCCCGCGGGCCCCAAGAGCCCAACTGGGTAAGTCTTTAATTTCAATCTCTCCCCCCTTAAACTTTAAAAGGGTTTATAAAATACCACGGTTGTTGGGGAAAAGCCCCACATATGCAAAGTTGGGTATCTTTTTTATGAAACGTTTCGCCTACAAAAGAGCTTTTTTCAGTCAAGAAACAAAAATTTTAAAATAGAACAGAAGATATTTGAAGACGATGAAAATCAGTCCATCCCCCTTAAATTTTTGAGGTGGTCATCCCCGTCTGGAGAAAGCCTTTTTCCCCAGGGAAATTCACCCTCCAAAATTGTTTCATACCATGGAACATGCTTTTTCCCAGACTAAAGGGACTAAACCACCTAAAAAAATTTAAAGGGTGAGGGAAACTGATTACTGTCTTCAAATTTTTCTCCCTTCTATCAACTTTTCTGTACTTACTGAAAAAAGCCAAATGTGTAGGCAAACGTTTCATAATAAAGATACCAACTGTTTCAAATGGCCTTACCTAACACTCTCCCACCTACCCCCATGTCCAATTTTTCCCCAAACAGCTACCCAAAAATTTCCCCCTTCAGTTACCTCAGAGCCTATTAAAACCCCAACCCTTCTCGCTCAGATATTTATCTAATCTTTTTTTAAAAAGCTACCCCCCAAAGAGGCCAAATAATATCTCGAAAACCCCTCCGATGCCCCAGCGAAACATCAGCAGCATTCGCGAAAAGATAGATAAACCCCCAAATGCCGATAACACCTAGCCCGAAGTCAATAACCCCGGGGCGCCTGGCTGAAATGCAATGTGAGTTACAAACAGTGCCCATTATACGCCTTTTTTTAGGGGTTCCCGAGGAAATTGCAAACTAAATAACACCAAAAACCCCAGGTTGCTTTTCCCATGCTCTCAAAATTTACCATCTTTTCCACACTTTTAATACATTTTTTTTAAATAGATTAAGACCCCTTTCCCCAAATGAATAAATGCTGCATTTTTTATTGTCAATAGAAAACGCTATCGAGATTTCACGTTCATGTACTTATCAGCCCAAATCATCTTGGAAAAATATTTTGAGGGGGTAAACCCCCCGGGAGAAGGTCAGCCCCAAATTGATTTTCCCCAAGATGTTGTAGTTTGAAATTAAACTTGATTAAATATCACTGAGTAAAATTTTTTAAATGCAAAAAATTACCCCCAAAGTTACCTGAGTTTTGAAACATGTACAATATGAATAAGATGAAGAATTAGACAAAAATGCACAAATAAGGGTATCTTTTTTTGAGACCCCGCCATCCAGGGGCTTTACCATACAATTTAAGGAAATAACGGGAAGACATTTTGAACAAATACTAAACTGAGGTAATAAAGTTCATCACCTTTGAAATTGAAAGCATTTTACGGGTTTTTCCCCCCCAAAGGGTTTAATTTTAACAAGCCTCCCCCAAAGCGGCTTAAAAAAACTTTTGGGCGACGAAACGTTGCCCCCAAAAAAAAATGTCGAAATTAAATTTGCACTTGTGCCCTTTTTAAAACCTAACAACAAAATTTTTTTTTAATAATTTTTTAATAAAAAGAATGGGGTAAGGGGCTCAGGGGCCGACACAAATCGAACACTTTTTTTTTTTCCACTTCTAAAAAAAGGACTAAAATTCAGCTTAAAAAAATTGGGGTGTAATCTGTTTCGTCAAAGCCCTTGCGTCCCCTAACTCCTTTTCCCAAAGAAAGGAAAGGAGGGAATTCCCTTTTGGGGGAAGGGGGGTTTTGGACGCCCTAAAAATACTAATGTGGCGGGTTTTCCCGCCTGAAAAAACTTTTTAAATCAGCCCCTACTCGACAAATCGAGAAATGGGAAAGACCAATTTTCCATCCGCCTACTCGACAGCATAACGACCCTAGGAAACTGTTTTCCCAAAAATTTCTAATAATGGAAAAAAAAAATTTAGGATACTGGTTTCCGGGCAGCTCTGACTCACTACAAATTAAAACACCCCGGATGGAGATGCCCGTTTTTTTTTTGCACATACGACTTTTTTCACCCAATACACCACCGATTTGCGTGCCCAAAACCGGCTCAGTATATTTGTTTTCCGCCCCCAAAGAGTTTGCGCAGGGCAAAAAAGTAATTGTACTTCCCTTTAAACTCAGTTTTCATTATAATTATTAATTATTTTACTAGATGGGGAAATGTAAAAGGGTTTTGAGTAAAAGAGGGTGGGAAGGGCCCCAAAAAACAGGCTTGATCCCGAGAAAGAGGGGGCAGCTCTGTTTATGGGTCCAGACTCTTTACCAGCTTTAAAGCAATTCTCAGGGAAAAAGCGCCGAGTTTAAACCAAACCCAACCTGTAACAGTGTTTAAAGAGTAAGCACCTGTAAAACAGTTAGGTACATTTTTTCAGAGACTTCTCGTCTACACATTTGGCCCCTTTCCTCGAATTCCGAAGAAGCCTTCATCAGGCGAAACGTTTTTGGGAAAAAGAAACCTAACTGTTTTTAAACATGTCCCTTTCTTGTCAACTTTTCGGTATTGTATACCATTATTATAATAAGCACAGTTGTTTCCGGGCCCGCAAATTTTCCCCGTTATTTTCACCGGGGTATCGCTGCCTAGCTATGGGTTTCCCCGGCATGTAAAACAGTGGTTGCTAAACCCCACCTTTTTCCCCCCTTTTTGTTCCATGGTAATGGAAAAAGCTACCATGCCTCCTGCCCTAGCACATTTCCCCAAACCCGTTCCATCACTACTATAACCCCTCACAAGTCCCGCACAAAGCATCGAAGGGAGTGGGGGGAGGGATAATGGAGAGCTGGTCAGTAGCACTATACCTTTAAAACCCCCCTACTGCTCGCTTCTAATGTCTGCCCCCAAAGGTGGGGCTCAAAATTTCTGTCCGCTCAAGTTACTTCAATTTAAAAGGGGGAAGCCTTAACCCCTAGGAGGGCCCGCAACCTTTTTGGGGGAATGGCGTAGCCCTTTTTTTAATTCTTCTAGTTTGTAATCAGCCTCAGGGGAGCACTGTCAAAGATTTTTTACAATATACGTACATGCAAACTACCTTTCATCAATTTTCTCCTCTCTCTCTCCCTCTCTTTTAAAAATTATATATATAAATATATAAAATTATAATATAATTATATATAATAAAATATATAAAATATAATAGATAAATATAATATTTTATATATATATATAATATATTATATATAAAATATATATATAAAATATATATATAAAATAAAAATATATATAAAATATATATATATAACATATATATATATATAATATAATGTTGCCGAATATGTAAAACTGGTCAATTAGCAAGAATATTTAAAATTAAAATCCCCTTTCCCAAAATTTTTCTCTTTTACATTTAAAAATTATTTTTTTTTATTAATGTTAATTAAAATTTTTTTTAATTTTGCCCCCAAAAGAATCTTTGAAAACTTAAACCCAAACCGTGTTAAACAAGAACAATTTTTTTTAGCCTAACCCAACTAAAAAAATTTTTGATTTGTTTTTTCAATAATTAAAACTTAAAAAAACACAGTGAAAAAATTTTTTTCGTTAGGGCAGGGAAAGACTTTTGGGGAAATTTTTGCATAAAACAAATTTTCGCTTTTCCTATTGGCAAGAAAAACGTTGCTATTTTAAAACCCAAAATTGCCCAAATTTCTGCCATTCGGCACGACAAATATATATATATATATAAAATATATAAATATATATAAAATGCGTGCCGAATTTGGCAAACCCTTTCGATCTTGGCTTAAAAAAAGCAACCCCTCATCTTTTCCATAAAAGAACAAGTTTAAAATTTGGTAAGCAATAAATTTCGCCAAATCCCCTTCTAACCTAAAGAAAAAAATATATTTCACTGTGTTTGGTTTTTATTAAATTATTGTAAACGAAATTTTAAAATTTTATTTATTTTGGGTTTGGCCCAAAATAAATTACACTTTTTTATAATTAAAATTAAAATAAGTTTTTTTAAGATTCTTTTTGGGCCAAAAATTTAAAATTTTTTTTTCATTAACATTGATGAAAAAATATATCTTTAAACGTATAAGAGGGAAAATTTTAGAAAGAACTTAATTTTAAAAGAGTTTTTTGGGTAATTGACCAGTTTTTCGTATTTGGGACGACATATGTTAATTTTAAAAAAAATGAAATAAATATACATACATATTTATATATTAATATAAAAATATAATTTTATATATATATAATATAAATATTTTTATATAAAATATATATATATATAAAAAATTTTTTAAATATTATAATAAAATTAAGGTTTAAAGGGTTTGGGAACAGCAACCAACCCCGGAAAAAATTTTTCACCCCCTGGGGCCCGATACTGAAACAAAAAACCCGTAACTGTTTTGCATGTGGTAGGATTGCTTGGGTTTTTTTTTCTGTCTCCCTAAACACGCTAAAATAACAGGGATATCCCTTTCTACTTTTCCCACTTTCCCTTTGTCACACTTTACAGACACCCCACCCGGGATATATATATATAAAAAACATCAAGGGTTTTTTTCCTTTTTCAAATAGCCCCCTTTTTTTCTCTTTTATTTCTTCTATTGTCCCCTGGGGGAAATTTGGGAAAAAAATCTTTCCCAAACCCAAGCCATGCGTTCCCCTATGGCGACTAAAAGCCGGGGGCAAAGGGCTAGTAACCCCCTTCCGTATAAAAATTACTAAAAAAGAGAAGAAAACTTTTTAAAACTGGTTGCTTAAAAAGGCGTGGATGTAGTGGGGGATACAAGAAACAGAATTGCGTGTTAGAAAGAAAAGGAAATTTGGGTGTCCCCGGGCCCCAACCCAAACAAAACTGAAGGGGTAGGAAGTTTTTAGTGGGGGGAAATAAATGGGATTAAATCTTTAGTATCTGAGAAGTTGAGGGAAAAGGAAGGGGTAGCAGTAATGTTTAAAAATCATTATGGAAGGGGAAAAGAGAATTTAAAGAATGTTTTAAATTTAAAAAATAAAGGGGTTAAATAAAGGGTTTGGGTGCAGAAGGGGGTCATAATAAGCTGTAAAAAACCTGGAGAAGAGAAAGGGAAAGCAGGGAGAGAAAGATTTTGGGAATTTTTAATGAATGTATGGAGCCTTTGACCAAGTGAGGAGTAAGGGTGGGGGATTTTAATGCAAAGTGGGAAAAAACTTTTAGAGGGGTTGGTAGAATTTGGGGTCCGGGTGAAAAATGAAATGGACCCCCTTTATTGAACTTTGTAAAAAGGGTTTAGTTTGGGGTAAACAATTTTTTAAAAAAAAGGGGAAAAAAAGTATACACGATAGATGTGGGGCGAAATGACAGAGTTTGTTGGGATTATTTTGGTAGATAAAAACTGTTAGTAACTTCGGGATTACATGTTAAAAAGGGGCAAATAAACAATCATTTTTCTAGTTGTCTACACTGAAGTAAAAAGGTAATGGGATACAAAGAATAGAACATCAGGAAGAGAGGGGTAAGGGTTTATAACTAAAAAGGAGGCATTGGGGTAAGATATAAAACTATTGGAGGAAAAGGGCAATAAGCATGGGCAAGGGGGTCGAAGAGGTAGGGGATTTTAAAAAATTATGTTAAGGTTCAGCAGAAGTTTTGGTTACAGGAAAGTGGTGCGGGAGGGAAGAGAGCTTTTGGTGGAATGATGATTAAAAGAGTAGAAAGGGGAAAAAAGTTCAATGAGAATTTTAAAAAGTAGAAGTGTGCAAGGGGGAAAAGGTATTGGAAAAAAGAGAAGTTAAGAGAGTGTGAAAAATGAAAAAGAGAGCAAATGAAGAGTGGGTGAGATTAAATAAACAAATTTTTTTAAAAAATAAAAAAAATTTTTTGGGATGAGATTAACAAGTTAAAAAAACCTGAGAACAAATGGATTTGTCAGTTAAAAATGGGAGAGGAGAGTATTAAATGGAATTAGGGGATTGGGAAGATAAAGGGAAATTTTGAGAATTTTTTAAATGTTGATGAAGGGGGAAGCGTGATTTCGTGTATATGCAAGGAGGAATAACATTTTGTGGGATGAGGAAGACCATTTTGAGGTGGGGGAATTTCGGGGGCATGGGTAAATAAAAGGGGGGTAAGCACCGGGGTTTGAGGGGAAAAGAAAAAATTTTTAAAACAGGTGGGGGAATAGTTTTGGAGGGGTTGGTGAAATTATTTAATAAATGTTGGAAGGGGGAAGGTCCCTGGGAACTGCAAGAGCAATGCATTTCCTTTGTAAAAAAGGCAAAGGGAAAAAAAGAGTGAAAAAAAATTATAGGGGGATAAGTCTGTTGATTTACCTGAAAGTGTATGTAGAGTTATAATTGAAAGAATAAGAGTAAGACGGAGAATAGGATAGCAATGAAAAAAGGAGGCTTTGGGAAAAGGGTGGGGGTGTGGGGACCAGGTTTTTTAACTAAAACAATAAGTAACAGATTTAGATAAGGCTAAAAGGTTTTTGGGGCTTTTAGGATTTGGAAAAGGCTATGACAGGTGGATAGGGGGCAATGTGGCAGATGTTCAAGTGTAGGGTGTGGGAGGTAGGTTACTGAAAGCAGTGAGATTTTTTTTACGAGGAAGTGGGGCCCAAAGTTAAGAATGTAGGAAAGAGGAAATTTTTTCCCCAGTAAAAGAGCCTTAGAAAAGGATGATTTCACCGGGTTGTTTAATATATTTATAGATGGGGTTTTAAAAAGAAATCAGGGTCGGGCAAGGGGCGGGGATTTAAAAGAAAAAAATCACACACAAAGTGGGAGTTGTCACAGCTGCCTTGCTGTGACACTGTGCTCTGGGGGATTCTGGAGAATTCAGAATTAGTGGGTAATTGGTAGGGGGGCAAAAGAAGAAAATTAAAGGGGAAAACAGGAAAATAAGTTAGAGGATAACAAAAGATTAGGTGAGAAAAAATGAATATCAAATTGGAGGGAAAGTAGGGGGGTGAACGTATTCAGATATTTGGAGTGGGCTTCAGCGAGGGGCCCAGAAAGAGAGTTGAATCATGAAAAAGATGGGGAAAAAAAGTGAGTGGGGGACTAGGGTCTGTGGAGAAAAGAAATTTCTTGGGGGCAAAGAGGGAATGAGAGAGTTAAATTTTTACCAACCTCTTGATGGGTGTGAGGGGTGGGGGATGAATGTGCAGCGAGGAGAAGGCTGGGGCAGTGGAGATTCATGTCTGAGGGCAAAGTTGGTTGAATATAAGCAGAATTCGATTTTGGGAAATTAAGGGGTGCGGATACCAAACGTTTGTCCAAGGGCTGAGGAAGGTTTTTTGAGGGGTTCGGACATTAAGAGAATGGGGCGAAAAAAGAAGACTCAAGAGTGTACAGTCTGTATGGAAGGAAGGGGGTAGGGGGGGGCCCCAGGGAAAGGTTTGGGGGGAGGGGGGAAAAGGGGGTTTGTTGCGAGGGGGTTGGGCCCAGCAGGGATGCGTGACGTGTTTTGATAGGGTGAATGGAACAAATGTTTTAATACTTGACGTGCTGTTTTGGGGTGTGGCAAAAAACATTTATAAGGGGTTCAGGGGAAACCGGGAGGCCGACTTGAGTCCGGGGAGGGGAAATACATGCCCCACTCTGAAGGGGGGGTTAAGTTGCAGTTTAAAAACTGAGTGTAAAGCACCCCTTTTGGCAAGACAGTAGGAGTAAGATGGAAAGTTTTTTTTTTTTCGGGGGCCCCCCCCGCCCCGGGGGAATCGGGCCGGGATAATAAAAAAAAAAATATATAAATATAAATTATATAATATATATAAAATCTAGTGTATTACTTTGTGCGGGGCGGGTCGATAAAGCTCCCGCCCCTTCCCTTCTTGATGGGTATGGGTCCACACGTCCCTCCCCATGACTTTTTCTACCCCCTTAAAAACCCTGTATAGATCCGCCTGCACTATATCACTTTTCCCGATGTTTTCCTGTCCGAAACTCAGACCGAAGAATACTTCATAACTCCCTTTACTCATCGAGTTTTCAACTTCCATTTTGGGGCCCCCTTTTTTTTACACTGTGTGTGTTTACTCACCTATTTGTACTCACCTATTTGTGGGTTTCAGGGTCGTCATAGCTCCTGGCCCCGCCTCTTTACATTCTACAGGTCCTCTCTCTCCCTGCTACATGAGCTTTTTCATACCGCCTTAAAACTAGTATGGTTCCCGCCCCACACTTCCTTTCTAGACACCATACTTGACTAACTATGACGAAGAAATACTTCCTAACATCCCTTCGATTTATCGATCTTCAACTTCCAATTTTACCTCTTGTGCGTGTCCCATCTCTGGAACATCCTGTCTTTGTCCACCTTTTCTATTTCCGCGCAGTATTTTTTAGTCGTTATATGTCTCCCCGACCCCCCTGGCCTCCAGGGCGTCAGGCCGATTTCCCTCAACCTTTCTTTTGTACGACAATCCCCGAGCCGGGGCATCTTTTTGCAAACCTTTTCACTTTTTCCTAATTTCTTTACGGGTTGACTAGGGGTGGATTCCAAACTGGTGCCATACCCGTATGGCCTACTAAATGGTATACAGGGCTTGAACACCCTTACTGGGGGGTAT
>NW_026467042.1:0-12020 GCF_026875155.1 Cherax quadricarinatus
GAGACATATTAATTAATCTCACAGAAAGCGAATAACTTCATTTGTGGAAGTTTTATCTTTCATCCAAAGTGACTATGTGAAAACTTCAGAATGGATCATCTTATCTATTTCTCCATTTCAAATCCTTTTGTATTTTATTTGGTGTAAAGATTCGAATTTATTTGTATGAGTAAGTGCCTATTTCCATATTTTATAGACGAAATGTGATATTAATTTTAGTGCCTTAAATTGTGACATGGAATTCTGTTTTTCAGCACAGCTGTTCTGAGAACTTTGATCTTTACAACTCTGATGCATCTAAACCAAGGTAAAGTTTATTATAGTTTTAAGATGTTTAGCAGCCAGTTATCTAATTTTTAGCATCATTGAAAAATTATTTGTTTCTTTTCAATAAGTGAAGAATATTTCTTCTAATTGGTTTAAATCTTTCAGAACTGATTTACTTTACTCAGCAGATGTTTTGTTTTGTTACTGAGCTGTGCAAGTTCTGATTTATCAGTTTTATTTAACAAACTAGAATATTGGTTTTCATGTTACAGCTTGAGAATTGCTAGTTTGATTGACTATAAATTATTACAGTTGTGGATCACTCAGTAGAGTTTGGATTGATTTAGTAATGTACAGGTGATAATCTTCCAATTATATTTACCAGATTGGGATATTGGTTGCTATGCAATAATTTGGGAATGTCTTCTTATATCAGCTTCGAACTATAAATATTAGTACATATTATTTAATGAAATATTTGGCTATTCGTTATTTTTCGTAGGCTCTTATTTTGCTTCATGCAAAATCTGTATATCCACCAAAGAAAGTATTGTCATAAAAGTTTTGTTAAAACTTTAGAAAATGTTTCTTAAGTGTTTCATGCTAAGTCTTCTAAACCACTTAAAGGTATTAATCTGTTATGGGAGGAGTTACTTTTACTCCTACGTCTCTTAAGCTTAAGAAGCAACTCCTTTGCCTCTTGTTTTATTCATTGACGCACAGGAGATGAGTTGTGGGACATGGTGGATACCTGTCTTGAAACTCGCAGCTCGGCAGAATAACAAATAATGAGAAATATCAAGACATCTTATTAATGAAAATAAGATACCAGACGTATTAAGCATATTTCCTAAATTTGCTAGCAACAGATGACTGAATTGTAAATATAAATCCACTTGTTCTCCTGTAAACCTTTCGGGCCTAGTTCCTAGGCCTTTTGTGTATCCTTATGCTCTTGCGCTACCGTCCACAGGATGGACATGGCGATGCACATTAAACTAGCCGCATCGCCGGTAATTTTTAAATGTACCTAAACACATTCAGGGCTTTTATTCGAATCTTCATTAAAAAAATTTTAATTCAATTATTTCACTTTAGCAACTGTGAAAGGACTCTTATTTTTAATTATTTATTCTTCACGACTAATTAATTATGCGTATAACACTAGAGCTGAGATTTGTATCGTGAAGAAACGATTCCAAAGGAATTGTTGTGAAATGTTTGGTGAGGTTAATGAAGGTCTGAGTGAGGACGAAGGTGATGTGTGAGGGACGACAAGTGTCTGGTCTGTCTGATGTGGAGAATGAGGCACCACACTTTAATAAATTAAAAGAATAAAAGAACTCTCAAATAAGTGACAAATAAAATGTAAATAAATTATTAATATTGGATATATGAATGATAAAGAGGTAAACGAATTAGATTTACATATAATAAATGTGTTGCCAAGATATGGAAGGACTATCTTAAACCATTTCTTTAATTTAGTCCGAAAATTTAATGCAGCAAAGAAATTGTAAAACAAAGAGATATAGATCTGGTGTAAGACTATCAGCGCACATTGACTATAGGAAATATCTCACAAAACGGCCAGTAATAAAATATTTCTAACCTGAGTAGTAATGAGGTCTGATGTCGAGGAGAAGACTGTGATTTGTAACAGATCGTACATGACTGAGACTGCGCTTTCGAAAGTAATTCTGTGTTTTAAGGCGCCATCGTAGAAGTACGTAGTCACGTAGGCGATGCTGCGCGAGGTCAGGGTCAAGATGGGTGTGGAGAAGTAGTTATTGAGAAGTATCTGACACTGACGAAGCTGTACCAAATGCCAACACGCCGCCCGAGCTGCTGCTTTGTAATTTCCCTCAATATTTCCTTCCTTATATGCACCATTTCGATTTACTTTGGTACTAGGAATATCTTGTTGTTCTTCACAGTGTGCAGACTCATATACAGTCTCCAGAGTATGCTGCACATCCTCAAGCAAAGTTAACAGTAGACGAACTAAGAGATAAAATCCAGTGGTGTGAGCAGGTATGATTAACATTATGAAATTATTAAAAATGATATGAGAAATAATCATGAAAAAACCCTCTGGAGATATAGGAGTATTTGCTATTTTTAAATAACTGTATCTTATACATAAAACTGAAAACATAATTATAATCAGAGATATCATAATGAAAGGTTTATCTTCTCTTACGATCCATCGCCTTGTGAGGTGGACAGGAGTAACATGGTTGAGGTGAGCAAGGAGTGAAACAAGAGTACCTTCCTTCATCACCAGGTGGACACAAGACTGTGGTTGTCAACCGGTGGCCTGGTAGTGGCCCGGTGGCCTGGTGGCTAAAGCTCCCGCTTCACACACGGAGGGCCCGGGTTCGATTCCCGGCGGGTGGAAACATTTCGACACGTTTCCTTACACTATTGTCCTGTTCACCTAGCAGCGAATAGGTACCTGGGTGTTAGTCGACTGGTGTGGGTCGAGGGGACAAGATTGAGAACCCCAATGGAAATAAGTTAGACAGTCCTCGATGACGCACTGATTTTCTTGGGTTATCCTGGGTGGCTAACCCTCCGGGGTTAAAAATCCGAACGAAATCTTCTCTTATCTAACATTTCTACCATTTTAAGTATAACATATATGGTAGACGTAGTGTCAGAAAAACTGATTAATAAATTCTCTTCATGTGATAAAGCACGAGAAAGAGCATTAATGGTCAAAATTTGCATAAAAGTAATGGCTATGCAGTATGACCACAGTGTGAGAGCCGTTGTCCGACGTAGGCCTGGGAATAAGGTGCCACACTTTAAGCAATCATATTGTATCATATTGTGTCTTGTATGATTATGAATAAGGTGATTATGACGCTCAGAAGACACTATGGTATCATGTGAGTAGCTGTGGAAGTGTCGAGCATGGTAAGAGTGTTGTTGAAGGTGCTGGTGGTGGTGGTCTGAGTCCTCAGGTGTGGTTGTATGGTGGCCCAGCAGTAGGGAAATCCTCCCAAGAGCTTCACTACCCACGCTCACACCCGCAGCAAGCGCATCATTTCAGAAATTCCCGAGCTCATGCTAGGGACTGCAAACTATGTACAAGTTTTAAACTGCAGTGGTGTTAATGTTGGAGGTGATTTAACTCTTTTCGTGAACACGAGGCTCGATTATTGGACAGGTGCTACACTTGGTGGACTGCCTATTAGTTTTTATGGACACCCGTTATATTTGTCAGACACTTTGCTCATTTGTTAGACAAATGGCTCATTAGTAGAAAACTTGACTCAATTTGAGGACACCTGCCTCACTTGGTGGTTTTTGGCTCACTTTTTGGCTTGTGACTCACTTGATGGCTTCTTCCTCTTGGTGGCTTCTGACTCACTTGTTGGCTTCTGGCTCACTTGGTGCTTCTGGCTCATGTCCTTAACACTTGCTTAACTTGGTCACTTGATGAACACGTGTTTACTATGATAAACATCTGCCTCCCTTGGTAGTGATGGTGGTAGTAAACACCTGGCTCAGTGTGGTGGTGTGTTGATCATCTGCGTCGGTCGCTCGTCAAGCTTATTACATAACAGATGATAAATATGATAAGCAAGATTGTTGATATATTTGTAAAGTGCCAAAAGTAATGATGTTTTTATCGACAGTTCAGAGTAGCCGAGGAGACTACATTATGCTCTAGCAAGAATACAAAGGATTTCATAAGAAAGATAATAAATTAGTTTACAATATACATTGAAAAGAAACACTAATTTACAATTTTGCACGCTATTAGTACGTCAAGTTTGATATATGAGATCAGAATAGAAGTCTCTTTTTCCTCATAGTTCCACAAAGTGGGTTCAGTGCGACACCATACACCCGTTAGGTGTACTAGCCTCCACGAGTAGTATAAATATTATTGTAACCACAAATGTGTGGTATTTAATCAATAACAACACCGCGACTAGCCGAGGACTCAAACCCATGTAATTTTGGCCCGCCCCATTGTGAGTGATAATCATATGACACTCTAACTCACTGGACCACTCAATCCTACAAAAATCACGCACCCAGCAGAACTAGGTGTTTTACCGTGATCCGAGGACATACAGTGGTGTGGGTGCCTCGGAGCTAATTTCATTCTGCTCCTCCCCTTCCCCGTTCGCTCCACTGGGTTAGAGCATTGTATGATTTTCGCTCACCATGTGGTGGGTGAAAATGACATAGGTTCGAATCCTCGGCTAGTCGCTGTGTTGTTATTGATTAAATACCACTCGTTCGTGGGTACAATAACATTTATACTGTTCGTGGAGGCTAGTACACCAAACGGGTGTGTAGTGTCCCAGTGAACCCACTTTGTGGAACTATGGGGAAAAGAGACTTCTATTCTGTTCTGATCTCATATCTCAATCTTGATGTAGTAATAGTGTGAAAAATTGTAAATTAGTGTTTCTTTTCATACTACCTCGATTTAGTCTGTAGAATGAAATTGAATCAGAGGCACCCACACCACCGTATGTCCTCAGATCATGATAAAACGTCTAGCTCTGCAGGGTGCATGATTCTTATAGGATTGAGTGGTCCAGTGGGTTAGAGTATCATACGATTTTCGCTTACCAAGAGGAAGGCCAGAATAACATGGGTTTGAGCCCGCGGCTAGTAGCAGTGTTGTTATACACACACACACACACACACACACACACACACACACACACACACACACACACACACACACACACACATGCCGACATTCATTGCACTGATGCAGCTACATCAAAAGAATGTGCATGACACCAGGGACACCCGACAGACACCGCCCAATTCTACAGCAAGGCATCGGTGAAGATGATTGGGCTACATTTACCCGCCGGTGGGAGATGTTTAGAAATGGGACCGACCTAACACTCAATCATGTCACTGCTCAGCTCGTGGCCTACTGCAAGCCAGATTTAGAAGCTACATTGTTCCAGGAAACACCAACAATAGCCAGCAGTCCTCAGACAGTCTTAGATGCCATGTAACGTCTCACAGTGTTGAGTGTGTCACTGAGTGTGCGACGGCAGCACTACTTCAGACGAAGCAGGAAATGGGAGCACGTCAGGCAGTATGTGGCGAGACTATGCGGGCTGGCCAATGTCTGTCAGTGGACCAAAACTGGGACCTGTAGTGTGGCCATCTGCTCTGGTACCGTCGCCATGGACTACACCGAGGATATCGTCAAATTGGCTCCCTTAACTGGTCTGGTCTGGTAGATGATGACATCAAGAAGGAGGTCCTTAGGACAACAGACATCGAAACACGAACTCTGAGTGAAACTGTCGGTTTTGTGGATAGCAAAGAGACCGCCGCCCACGCTATGGCGACTGAGAACCTACCTGTGGTGGCCAATGGCTACAAGAAATGGTCCGTGGGCGCTGCAGCCAGGCATCACAAGCGCTCACACAGGATCATGGCGAGCAGTCCTAGAAGAAACGCAAGTTACACTGCCAGTGTGGCTCTCTCATTCCTCAGTTCGGTATGGTGAGAGGCAAACTTAAGGAAATCACGTTGTGTCTCGGGTGCTAGAAAAAGAACAACCCACACCTCATTAAATCGTCTCCACCATCATCCAGTGGGTCGGTGGAGGCGCTGTTTCACCATGTTGCCACCACCGAGATAGGCTCCTGCGTGGGTGAGGCACTGCCACATGCAATGCTACCTTTGACAGTAGCCATGGATGGCGAGGCCTACGACTTGATGAAGACACCATGTACACCACGGCGGTCTGTCAGTATCTCTGTTATGGGCGACTCCGTGCACAAACCTGCCTGATAGGCTGCGGCATCCTCAAGAAGTTGGGTTTACGCCAACGGCCCTCACTCGCACTCCACAACGCTTTCTGCTTCAAATCATTCGGAGATAAGATGTTCGGGTGCTGTGTTTCCTTATCGCTGTCCGGTCCAAACAAAAAAGGGGAGCCAACTCAAGATTTCTGCTGTGGTCTATCAGCCGATTTTACCTGAGCTGAGTTGCACTGGAACAGCTGAAAGTTATAGGGCCTGATTTCCCAAAAACTGGCACAACAGAAAACCGAAGTGTGCGGGAATGCGGTGCGTACATGTTACCCTCCCCCACTAAGACAATATGTGAGTGCCCACAGTGCACATCATCGCGTTCCCTGCCCTGGCCAGTTTGCCCGTATGCATCACTTGTTCCATGGCAGAGATGAAGACAGGCTCTTGAGAGGTATGCTTCATCGACCATCAAACGCATGCCCTCACCACTGCACCCCGTGAAGACGGGCCCCCTTACTGCTTCAGTGCTGCAAACTCGCCTTTTAATCCCTGTATCTGCAACATACCATAGCAAATCATCTATCTACCACAAAGCTTCTACTTTCTTATTGCTGTATTTTGTAGTTTCCTATACCAACAGTGAATCTGGCAAGGTCATGTGTTTGTTTACCAGAATTTTGGAAAAAAACCCAGCTATATCTAACTATACTTTGGCATAGGGCTATTTATTCAGTTTATGTAACACTGTTCTTCTTATGAAGGACCTTTGTGAGCCTTGATCAAATAGTGTTAACACATTGGTTTTGTGTAATTTATTAGATAACTTAACTCGAGCTTTTGGGAGAGCAGTTGCTTTAAACTTATCTCTCACATTTAATGCTCTTGCTTGCTGACTTCCTGATTTTGTGGAAGTCTTCTGCTATTCAGCATAAGTGTCTGAGAATGATGCTGTTTGATGCATACCCTCGCATTTAAAACACTTTAACTTTATTGACAAGCTATTATCAGGTTAAGGATTCCTAACTTTATTGGCAAGCTAAGAGCTGTTACCCACATCAGCTCATTTGAAATCATTTTTACTGTTATTAGACATACAAGTAGGGAACAGGATGAGGTTGGAGCCATCTGTGGGCCAGCATTTTCATTTGATCAACTGACTTTATCTCGTTGACATCATAATGCTGTAAGAATGTGTTCCATACTCGAGTCATCCTGGGGATAAATGATCTCAGTTAAAGTGACGTTCTGGAGAAGGGTACAGCCAGAGTGAAGTTTCTGCTTTATGTCCGTCTTGTGGTATAGAAGCTTGCTTCACGCTGTCCTCAAAGTGGATCCAAGTGTGGTACTCTGACAATATTGGCCTTGTACATAACAGTAAGGCCACCCACATCCCTCCTGTGTTAAAGTCTCTGCTGAAATGACAGATCTATCAAGGATCGGTCCAATTTGGTTATTTGGTTGATGTGCTCCTCAGAGCACATCAACCAAATAACCTCTAGTATTTAGACATCAAAGTACGGAATCTTTCATGCATGTAACACCGTGTATGTCAGGGCCATAATGGAGTATGCAACACCAGTATGGAACCCGCAACTGGTAAAAATGTGAAGAAATTAGACAAAGTGCATTAGAGGGTTAAGTGAACTCAACCTGACGATACTGGAGGACATGAGTGATAGGGAAGATGTAGCCGAAAAAGAGATTTTACTTTTATCTAAATATGCCCACATGCCATAAGGCGCCTTCCCGACCAGAGAACCGCGTTTAAGGGTTTAGAGGGGGGGGATTCATGTTTTTTCAAAAACACCCTGGTTTAACCCAACTAATAAAAGGAAGCTCGTCACTTTTTTTTAAAAAGCGATGTTCAGAGATCGTGAAGCAAAGGAAGACTTCCTAAAGTTTGGTCGCTCGCTGTGTCCGGGTTTTGAAAAAACTTCCCTCGTACATAGTTCATATACGATGTTTTATGGAGGCATTTTCCAGTTCCCCCACCTTTTTAAAAAACCCAATGCCTTTATGTGTCAGGTCAGGTCCCATTCACTAAGGAAAGGAGCACGGCAACTGACCTAATAGACAAGCTGTCAGGCCAACTCACACCCCCCCACCCCATTAATTATTTTTTTAACTTATTTTTAAAACTAACAAGGTTTAGCTTCATGCGGTACTGGGGGATTTTTTCCCCACTCATCCAAAATTCTTTTACCAAACCGTGCTTTTCCTTTTTCCTTCCTGAATCTAAATTTTTTTTCGAACTTAAAAATTTTTCTGCAGTCCCGTCTATGCTATTTTTTTTTTTGCACACTATTTACACCCCCCTTTTTTTAATTCCTGTTTTCCATTTATACACCTCAATTATATTTCCCAAATTCTAGCCTTTCTAGAGTTGCAGAAAGGGCCCTGTTTTTCCTCATAGGGAAGATTTCTGTACATGGGATAAACTTTGTCTCCCCCTTTCGTTTCCAGAGCTTTTTATATCCATTCTGTAAACGGAAACCATTGGGCTAATCTAAATAAGCCAACCAAAGATTTTTATTTGAAAACAACCGAGGACTTATTTTTTTATACTTTTAAAATTTAAAACCCAAGGTTTTTTTTAGCTTTATTGCGACAAAAACACTTTTCTTTTTTTTTTGGCTTTATTGCGAACACAAATGAACTGTTGTCTTATTATCTTTTGATCTTAGTATCATAAATTAAGTCTACATTATTTAATTTTTATGGGGCAGGGTTTAAATGTCATGTCCAACACTTAAAAACTTTGGCATTTTTCTATATAAAAATTTGCATCTACCACTTTTTTCGCCACGCATCAGTCTATATTAAAATACCCGGGGGCACTAATGTTCTCATTAAAATTATTGGCGCCTATTTTTTGGTGACAACAAATTTGTGATTGACACCGCATCTATGCGTTTAGGTAAAGTGCGAACAACAAGGGGGCCCAACACTGCCACAGGGGTCTTTTTGTGATGTCCTCCTTTGATTTCTCCCATTTATGCAAAAATCTCTGTTCAATTTGGGAACCATCCCCTTTTAGGAAAAAATTTTCCTTCCCCATTCCCTTGCCTTTGGTTTTCCCCAATAGCCTCGAAAAACAAAAATACCAAATTCAAATTAAGTTCCGTGACTACCCTTTCAAATCCTTGTGAAGATAGTTAGTAAAATTTGTAAAACGGGAATTTCCCTATGTAAAGCCCTGCTGGTTCATATTTGTTTTGCCTTTCAAGATGGTCGATTGCCTCGGGAATTATTGACTCCCTAAAAATTTTTCCCCCTATGTAGGTACTGCTTATTTGGTCTTTTTCGAAGTGAGGACCTGTCATTTTCTGTAAAGATTAGCTAAAAGTATGCTTTTTTCCCTCACATTCCTTTAAAATCCCTTTCAAAACAGTTTTTCAGGACCTGGGGTTTTTTTTAGGTTTTAATTTTTTATTTGTCTTGGACCATGTTTCCCACTTACCGCAATCGTGCTAGTTTTTACGTCCTGTTTACTAATTATTATTTCTGGAAATTTCACTGTAATCTTCTGAGAAAAAACTGAAGGGTAGGGGTTGGAAGTTCACCATACCTTATCATGTCATGACTGACCTGAGTACCCTTAAGTGGGCCTATTTGCCCTAATCTTATTTCTGTATACCTGAAAGAACCTTTTTTTTGGGGTTAATCTTCGAAACCCTGCGACTTTAGCCTATAATCCCTTTGTGCTTTTCTCATTCCTTTTTTTTTTTTCCTCTTTTAATTGAATATACTGATTTTTTTAACGCCCATCCCCCTCTTTTTTAACCCAAAGAATGTTTTAATCTTTGTTTGTCCAAATTTGGGGCTTTTTCGTTTTGATCAAAATTTCCTTAATTAGAACAAAATTGTCTGGGCCTGCACTATCTCTGAAAAATTATTGGCAACCCGCCCAGTTTAGCCTACCCCGTAATTTCTCGTCCCTGAAGTAAGCCAAGCGGAAAAGTGGGCAAGGACTTGATTTTCATTTATCAGTTGGTCCATGATTATTGAAGCTAAGTGTTCTTTTAAAAATCTCATTAAAATAAGATTATTAACTGTGATTGTATGTTGGCAAGAACGAAGTCCAGCAGGTTGTTTCCCCTAGTTGGTTTTGTCAAAACTGTTTTAAAAAGCCCCAATCCTGAACCTACAAGAAAGCCACTGAAAAAAAGATTTCCTGTCTCATTGTTTCCCATAATTTGGTAAAATTAAAATCCCCCATTAACACAACTTTCATATCTAGACACTTTTTTAATTTCGTCCCTTAGCCCTCCCCACTCCCTACAAGTTTGGGGGCCCATAAAAAAAACCACAAAATTAATTTTTTTACGACCTTTGAAAAACTGTTGCCAAAAAGATTATGTGTCCAATTTCTAATCTTATATCTTTTTTAACACAACAAATTTAAAAATTTTCACGCATACATCGCTACTCCACCACCCTTCCTGTTGACTCTATCAGGTGGAAAAGTTTACAACCCGTTGTTGCATTCAACGGCTTTATTTATTTTCAAATTGATCCATGTCTCCATTGTAGCAATAAGATCTTTTTATCTAATTATAAGTAATCTTATTCATCCATCTTTTCCTTTGACTCTATAGCTATTATATAAACCCTTAGGGGGGAAATCACTCTTGCCCCCCCCTATCCTCTTTGTTTTGTTGAACTTTGTTTGCCCTTTTCTTGCCTCTATTTGTTGAATATTTCATTTTTAAAAAATATTCCTAGGGTTTTGTAATAATTTCTGTTTTAAAAAACCCCAGTACTGCAGCCTGAATGTCCCACAAACCCAAGCCCGGTCCCCAATATTTATGCATGCTAGCAGTTTGAAGGAGCAGAAAGATCCACATTTTCTTATTGAAAGTTTATGGGGTCGCTTTTTGCCCTGGGTTCGTACATTGCACATACAGCACAGAGGTAATATGTTTATGCAGAGTTGAAGAACATCATTTCAAGATCTGTGGGATAGCAACATCAAAGTCTGGGCATGTAACCTTTTAGGAAGCACTCAGAAAAACCCCTTCTTGTTTGCTCTTTTATCCAGGGGGGTTAGCCAGAAATTTTTGGGAAAAAACTTTTGGAGTCCTCTTATCTAAAAAATGTTTCAACAATAGCTATCATTTTGGGACGTCTTGGTTCAAAAAAACGTGTGCGGCCTCCATCATTGATAATGAAACCTCTTATTTGGCTGACGGATGCATGAGGCTCCTCATGATGTGTTAGTTTGAGGTGGTGGCTGTGTAAGGGTTTTAAATGCCTTCCCCTTTACAGAGGTAAGGGGACCCAAAACAGCTAGTAGTCCACCTGCGGGGGATAGGAGTAGCTGATGGGGTGCGTGTGAGTTATTCACCCTTCAGAGATTTGTTTGGTTTTTTTTCCTAAAACGGTCTTTAAAAAAGGGGTCCTGTTTGTCAAGTTCCTTTTTCTTCCAACACTTATCTCCTGAGTCCTTTCTTTGTGGCTTAATTGCGCCTGGTTTTATCCCGGCAGTTGTTAAGGGGTGCCCCATCCGTGAAGCGAGAGGACTGCCTGGTGCCTGGGAGGGGGGGCTCCCATTTGTTGCACCTCCCGTGTTTGTGCTGATTTCTCCCCAATGTTTGCTGCTAGTGAGCCTGAAAGAACGGTTTTTTCCCGGACTGCTTTGTGGGAAATTTAGCGGGGTGTAGTGTTTTCCTTTCCACTCTTCTTCCCGTCCTCAACCGTCCCCTTACCCCGCCCCTGTACGTTCTGGGAAAAATGTGTTCCTCTGTTCGTAGTAGTGCGCCCGGTTTTAGGTGCAGTGATAGTTCCCCATTATTAATGCCCCCAAAATCTCGGCGAGAAAATCCCAACTCGTACTTGCCCCATGAAGCACTGCTGCCGGTTGGAATAGTGTTGGCAGGTTTTGCTGAAGGGTTTTGGATCAGAGTGGTTTAAAGGGTGGCCCTTTTGGGAAAGGAGGATGTCGGTGAAAAAGAATTAGCAAACCAGGTTTTCTTCGTTGTGGGGAAGAGAATTTTT
>NW_026467043.1:0-13578 GCF_026875155.1 Cherax quadricarinatus
AACTAAATACTGTTATATCATAGCTTAATGTAACACTTAATCTACACACCCTTACCCACTCTAAAGCCTCCTTGCTCATCCGCAATTCTACATTCTGTCTTACCTCTAATTCTTTCAATAATAACCCTACCATACACTTTTCCTGGTATTCTCAGTAAACTTATTCCTCTATAATTTTTACAGTCTCTTTTGTCCCCCTTCCCTTTATATAAAGGAACTATACATAATCTCTGCCAATCCCTAGGTACCTTCCCCTCTTTCATACATTTATTAAACAAAAATACCAACCACTCTAACGCTATATCCTACCCTGCTTTTAACATTTCTGTCATGATCCCGTCACTTCCAGCTGCTTTACTCCCTTTCAGTCTACATAACGCCTCACGCACCTCCCCCACACTCACATCCTGCTCTTTCTCACTCCTGAAAGATGGCATACCTCCCTGGCCAATGCATGAAATTACCGCCTCCCTTGTATATATATAATATATATATATATATATATTATATATATATATATATATATATATATATATATATATTTATATATATATATATATATATTATATAGATATATATATATATATTATATATATATATATATATATAAGATAACTACAGTATACATGGTACATGAGGCATGACTGATAAAATTTGATGGTTTATAGGTAATTAATATGTTCCCCATGCACATAATTCAATGACTTTTATTCCAAACCAGTGGTGCTGGTGCTGAGATTCAAACCCTTTAGGTTTAATTTTGTTAATATTTCTGCCTCGGGTAATTTCCCAGTTCATTAAACTACACCGTTCGTCAAAGAGCATACATTATACACTGTTAGGTGAATGTGTGAGCAAGACTCTTGCCAACACAGCAACACCACTGATCTCAGTACACACCATGTATACTACAACCTCTTTGTTAATTAGTGGTACAACACTAGGCAGTGATCTAGTTCTTCTGGACGGTCCCGCCCACTTGTGACGTGCCTTCAACTGCTGCACATCATCTGTATTAAGATACTGGAGCTGTGTATAATACTGGTATTGTTGTACTGGTGTTGTGTGTAATACCGGTTTTATGTATTGTACTTGTGTTGTGTATAATACTGGTATTGTGTATTGTTGTACTTGTATATAATACTGGCATTGTGTATTATTGTACTTGTGTTGTGTATAATACTGGTATTGTGTATTGTTGTACTTGTATATAATACTGGTATTGTGTATTGTTGAAAACGCTAGTCACTGTCACTCTCGAGGCTCCTCCAGGCTAGTCACTGTCACTCCCGAGGCTCCTCCATGCTAGTCACTGTCACTCCCGAGGCTCCTCCAGGCTAGTCACTGTCACTCTCGAGGCCCCTCCATGCTAGTCACTGTCACTCTCGAGGCTCCTCCAGGCTAGTCACTGTCACTCCCGAGGCTCCTCCATGCTAGTCACTGTCACTCTCGAGGCTCCTCCAGGCTAGTCACTGTCACTCCCGAGGCTCCTCCAGGCTAGTCACTGTCACTCGCGAGGCTCCTCCAGGCTAGTCACTGTCACTCCCGAGGCTCCTCCAGGCTAGTCACTGTCACTCTCGAGGCTCCTCCAGGCTAGTCACTGTCACTCCGAGGCTCCTCCAGGCTAGTCACTGTCACTCCCGAGGCTCCTCCAGGCTAGTCACTGTCACTCCCGAGGCTCCTCCAGGCTAGTCAGTGTCACTCTCGAGGCTCCTCCATGCTAGTCACTGTCACTCCCGAGGCTCCTCCATGCTAGTCACTGTCACTCCCGAGGCTCCTCCAGGCTAGTCACTGTCACTCCCGAGGCTCCTCCAGGCTAGTCACTGTCACTCTCGAGGCTCCTCCAGGCTAGTCACTGTCACTCCCGAGGCTCCTTCAGGCTAGTCACTGTCACTCCCGAGGCTCCTCCAGGCTAGTCACTGTCACTCCTGAGGCTCCTCCAGGCTAGTCTGTCACTCTCGAGGCTCCTCCAGGCTAGTCAGTGTCACTCTCGAGGCTCCTCCAGGCTAGTCTGTCACTCTCGAGGCTCCTCCAGGCTAGTCAGTGTCACTCTCGAGGCTCCTCCAGGCTAGTCACTGTCATTCTCGAGGCTCCTCCAGGCTAGTCACTGTCACTCCCGAGGCTCCTCCAGGCTAGTCAGTGTCACTCCCGAGGCTCCTCCAGGCTAGTCAGTGTCACTCCCGAGGCTCCTCCAGGCTAGTCACTGTCACTCTCGAGGCTCCTCCAGGCTAGTCACTGTCACTCCCGAGGCTCCTCCAGGCTAGTCACTGCTCAACTCTCGAGGCTCCTCCGGGCTAGTCACTGTCACTCCCGAGGCTCCTCCAGGCTAGTCACTGTCACTCGCGAGGCTCCTCCAGGCTAGTCACTGTCACTCTCGAGGCTCCTCCAGGCTAGTCACTGTCACTCCCGAGGCTCCTCCAGGCTAGTCACTGTCACTCTCGAGGCTCCTCCAGGCTAGTCACTGTCACTCTCGAGGCTCCTCCAGGCTAGTCACTGTCACTCTCGAGGCTCCTCCAGGCTAGTCACTGTCACTCTCGAGGCTCCTCCAGGCTAGTCACTGTCACTCTCGAGGCTCCTCCAGGCTAGTCACTGTCATCTTCGAGGCTCCTCCAGGCTAGTCACTGTCACTCTCGAGGCTCCTCCAGGCTAGTCACTGTCACTCTCGAGGCTCCTCCAGGCTAGTCACTGTCACTCTCGAGGCTCCTCCAGGCTAGTCACTGTCACTCTCGAGGCTCCTCCAGGCTAGTCACTGTCACTCTCGAGGCTCCTCCAGGCTAGTCTGTCACTCTCGAGGCTCCTCCAGGCTAGTCAGTGTCACTCTCGAGGCTCCTCCAGGCTAGTCAGTGTCACTCTCGAGGCTCCTCCAGGCTAGTCACTGTCACTCTCGAGGCTCCTCCAGGCTAGTCAGTGTCACTCTCGAGGCTCCTCCAGGCTAGTCACTGTCACTCCCGAGGCTCCTCCATGCTAGTCAGTGTCACTCCCGAGGCTCCTCCATGCTAGTCACTGTCACTCCCGAGGCTCCTCCATGCTAGTCACTGTCACTCCCGAGGCTCCTCCAGGCTAGTCACTGTCACTCCCGAGGCTCCTCCAGGCTAGTCAGTGTCACTCCCGAGGCTCCTCCATGCTAGTCACTGTCACTCCCGAGGCTCCTCCATGCTAGTCACTGTCATTCCCGAGGCTCCTCCATGCTAGTCACTGTCACTCCCTAGGCTCCTCCATGCTAGTCACTGTCACTCCCGAGGCTCCTCCATGCTAGTCACTGTCACTCCCGAGGCTCCTCCATGCTAGTCACTGTCATTCCCGAGCTCTCCATGCTAGTCACTGTCACTCCCGAGGCTCCTCCAGGCTAGTCACTGTCACTCTCGAGGCTCCTCCAGGCTAGTCACTGTCACTCCCGAGGCTCCTCCATGCTAGTCACTGTCACTCCCGAGACTCCTCCATGCTAGTCACTGTCATTCCCGAGGCTCCTCCATGCTAGTCACTGTCACTCCCGAGGCTCCTCCAGGCTAGTCAGTGTCACTCCCGAGGCTCCTCCATGCTAGTCACTGTCACTCCCGAGGCTCCTCCATGCTAGTCACTGTCACTCCCGAGGCTCCTCCAGGCTAGTCACTGTCACTCCCGAGGCTCCTCCAGGCTAGTCACTGTCACTCCCGAGGCTCCTCCAGGCTAGTCACTGTCACTCCCGTGGCTCCTCCATGCTAGTCACTGTCACTCCCGAGGCTCCTCCAGGCTAGTGAGTGTCACTCCGAGGCTCCTCCAGGCTAGTCGTGTCACTCTCGAGGCTCCTCCATGCATAGTCACTTCACTCCCGAGGCTCCTCCAGGCTAGGCTGTCACTCCCGAGGCTCCTCCAGGCTAGTCACTGTCACTCCCGAGGCTCCTCCAGGCTAGTGAGTGTCACTCCCGAGGCTCCTCCATGCTAGTCAGTGTCACTCTCGAGGCTCCTTCAGGTTAGTCAGTGTCACTCCCGAGGCTCCTCCAGGCTAGTCAGTGTCACTCTCGAGGCTCCTCCAGGCTAGTCAGTGTCACTCTCGAGGCTCCTCCAGGCTAGTCAGTGTCACTCGAGGCTCCTCCAGGCTAGTCAGTGTCACTCCTCGAGGCTCCTCCAGGCTAGTCAGTGTCACTCTCGAGGCTCCTCCAGGCTAGTCAGTGTCACTCGAGGCTCCTCCAGGCTAGTCAGTGTCACTCTCGAGGCTCCTCCAGGCTAGTCAGTGTCACTCTCGAGGCTCCTCCAGGGTAGTCAGTGTCACTCTCGAGGCTCCTTCAGGTTAGTCAGTGTCACTCCCGAGGCTCCTCCAGGCTAGTCAGTGTCACTCGAGGCTCCTCCAGGCTAGTCAGTGTCACTCTCGAGGCTCCTCCAGGCTAGTCAGTGTCACTCTCGAGGCTCCTCCAGGCTAGTCAGTGTCACTCTCGAGGCTCCTCCAGGCTTGTCAGTGTCACTCTCGAGGCTCCTCCAGGCTAGTCAGTGTCACTCTCGAGGCTCCTCCAGGCTAGTCAGTGTCACTCGAGGCTCCTCCAGGCATAGTCAGTGTCACTCTCGAGGCTCCTCCAGGCTAGTCAGTGTCACTCTCGAGGCTCCTCCAGGCTAGTCAGTGTCACTCTCGAGGCTCCTTCAGGTTAGTCAGTGTCACTCCGAGGCTCCTCCAGGCTAGTCAGTGTCACTCTCGAGGCTCCTTCCAGGCTAGTCAGTGTCACTCTCGAGGCTCTCAGGCTAGTCAGTGTCACTCTCGAGGCTCCTCCAGGCTAGTCAGTATCACTCCCGAGGCTCCTCCAGGCTAGTCAGTGTCACTCTCGAGGCTCCTCCAGGCTAGTCAGTGTCACTCTCGAGGCTCCTCCAGGCTAGTCAGTGTCACTCTCGAGGCTCCTTCAGGTTATTCAGTGTCACTCCCGAGGCTTCTTCATGCTAGTCAGTGTCACTCCCGAGGCTCCTCCAGGCTAGTCAGTGTCACTCCCGAGGCTCCTCCAGGCTAGTCAGTGTCACTCCCGAGGCTCCTCCAGGCTAGTCAGTGTCACTCCCGAGGCTCCTCCAGGCTAGTCAGTGTCACTCCCGAGGCTCCTCCTGGCTAGTCAGTGTCACTCCCGAGGCTCCTCCAGGCTAGTCAGTGTCATTCCCGAGGCTCCTCTAGGCTAGTCAGTGTCATTCCCGAGGCTCATCTAGGCTAGTCACTGTCACTCCCGAGGCTCCTCCAGGCTAGTCACTGTCACTCCCGAGGCTCCTCCAGGCTAGTCAGTGAAATTCCCGAGGCTCCTCTAGGCTAGTCACTGTCACTCCCGAGGCTCCTCCAGGATAGTCACTGTCACTCCCGAGGCTCCTCCTGGCTAGTCAGTGTCACTCCCGAGGCTCCTCCAGGCTAGTCAGTGTCACTCCCGAGGCTCCTCCAGGCTAGTCACTGTCACTCCCGAGGCTCCTCTAGGCTAGTCAGTGTCATTCCCGAGGCTCCTCCAGGCTAGTCACTGTTACTCCCGAGGCTCCTCCAGGCTAGTCACTGTCACTCCCGAGGCTCCTCTAGGCTAGTCAGTGTCATTCCCGAGGCTTCTCCAGGCTAGTCACTGTCACTCCCGAGGCTCCTCCAGGCTAGTCACTGTCACTCCCGAGGCTCCTCCAGGCTAGTCACTGTCACTCCCGAGGCTCCTCCAGGCTAGTCAGTGTCATTCCCGAGGCTCCTCTAGGCTAGTCACTGTCACTCCCGAGGCTCCTCCAGGATAGTCACTGTCACTCCCGAGGCTCCTCCTGGCTAGTCAGTGTCACTCCCGAGGCTCCTCCAGGCTAGTCAGTGTCACTCCCGAGGCTCCTCCAGACTAGTCACTGTCACTCCCGAGGCTCCTCCAGGCTAGTCAGTGTCACTCTCGAGGCTCCTCCAGGCTAGTCAGTGTCACTCTCGAGGCTCCTCCAGGCTAGTCAGTGTCACTCTCGAGGCTCCTCCAGGCTAGTCAGTGTCACTCTCGAGGCTCCTTCAGGTTAGTCAGTGTCACTCCCGAGGCTCCTCCAGGCTAGTCAGTGTCACTCTCGAGGCTCCTCCAGGCTAGTCAGTGTCACTCTCGAGGCTCCTCCAGGCTAGTCAGTGTCACTCTCGAGGCTCTCCAGGCTAGTCAGTTCACTCCCGAGGCTCCTCCAGGCTAGTCAGTGTCACTCCCGAGGCTCCTCCAGGCTAGTCAGTGTCACTCTCGAGGCTCCTCCAGGCTAGTCAGTGTCACTCTCGAGGCTCCTCCAGGCTAGTCAGTGTCACTCTCGAGGCTCCTTCAGGTTATTCAGTGTCACTCCCGAGGCTTCTTCATGCTAGTCGGTGTCACTCCCGAGGCTCCTCCAGGCTAGTCAGTGTCACTCCCGAGGCTCCTCCAGGCTAGTCAGTGTCACTCCCGAGGCTCCTCCAGGCTAGTCAGTGTCACTCCCGAGGCTCCTCCAGGCTAGTCAGTGTCACTCCCGAGGCTCCTCCTGGCTAGTCAGTGTCACTCCCGAGGCTCCTCCAGGCTAGTCAGTGTCATTCCCGAGGCTCCTCTAGGCTAGTCAGTGTCATTCCCGAGGCTCATCTAGGCTAGTCACTGTCACTCCCGAGGCTCCTCCAGGCTAGTCACTGTCACTCCCGAGGCTCCTCCAGGCTAGTCAGTGTCATTCCCGAGGCTCCTCTAGGCTAGTCACTGTCACTCCCGAGGCTCCTCCAGGATAGTCACTGTCACTCCCGAGGCTCCTCCTGGCTAGTCAGTGTCACTCCCGAGGCTCCTCCAGGCTAGTCAGTGTCACTCCCGAGGCTCCTCCAGGCTAGTCACTGTCACTCCCGAGGCTCCTCTAGGCTAGTCAGTGTCATTCCCGAGGCTCCTCCAGGCTAGTCACTGTACTCCGAGGCTCCTCCAGGCTAGTCACTGTCACTCCCGAGCTCCTCTAGGCTAGTCAGTGTCATTCCCGAGGCTCCTCCAGGCTAGTCACTGTCACTCCCGAGGCTCCTCCAGGCTAGTCACTGTCACTCCCAAGGCTCCTCCAGGCTAGTCACTGTCACTCTCGAGGCTCCTCCAGGCTAGTCAGTGTCATTCCCGAGGCTCCTCTAGGCTAGTCACTGTCACTCCCGAGGCTCCTCCAGGATAGTCACTGTCACTCCCGAGGCTCCTCCTGGCTAGTCGTGTCACTCCGAGGCTCCTCCAGGCTAGTCAGTGTCACTCCCGAGGCTCCTCCAGACTAGTCACTGTCACTCCCGAGGCTCCTCCAGGCTAGTCAGTGTCACTCCCGAGGCTCCTCCAGGCTAGTCAGTGTCACTCTCGAGGCTCCTCCAGGCTAGTCAGTGTCACTCGGCTCCTCCAGGCTAGTCAGTGTCACTCTCGAGGCTCCTCCAGGCTAGTCAGTGTCACTCTCGAGGCTCCTCCAGGCTAGTCAGTGTCACTCTCGAGGCTCCTTCAGGTTAGTCAGTGTCACTCCCGAGGCTCCTCCAGGCTAGTCAGTGTCACTCGAGGCTCCTCCAGGCTAGTCAGTGTCACTCTCGAGGCTCCTCCAGGCTAGTCAGTGTCACTCTCGAGGCTCCTCCAGGCTAGTCAGTGTCACTCTCGAGGCTCCTCCAGGCTAGTCAGTGTCACTCGAGGCTCCTCCAGGCTAGTCAGTGTCACTCTCGAGGCTCCTCCAGGCTAGTCAGTGTCACTCTCGAGGCTCCTCCAGGCTAGTCAGTGTCACTCGAGGCTCCTCCAGGCTAGTCAGTGTCACTCTCGAGGCTCCTCCAGGCTAGTCAGTGTCACTCTCGAGGCTCCTCCAGGCTAGTCAGTGTCACTCTCGAGGCTCCTTCAGGTTAGTCAGTGTCACTCCCGAGGCTCCTCCAGGCTAGTCAGTGTCACTCTCGAGGCTCCTCCAGGCTAGTCAGTGTCACTCTCGAGGCTCCTCCAGGCTAGTCAGTGTCACTCTCGAGGCTCCTCCAGGCTAGTCAGTATCACTCCCGAGGCTCCTCCAGGCTAGTCAGTGTCACTCTCGAGGCTCCTCCAGGCTAGTCAGTGTCACTCTCGAGGCTCCTCCAGGCTAGTCAGTGTCACTCTCGAGGCTCCTTCAGGTTATTCAGTGTCAATCTCCCGAGGCTTCTTCATGCTAGTCAGTGTCACTCCCGAGGCTGCTCCAGGCTAGTCAGTGTCACTCCCGAGGCTCCTCCAGGCTAGTCAGTGTCACTCCCGAGGCTCCTCCAGGCTAGTCAGTGTCACTCCCGAGGCTCCTCCAGGCTAGTCAGTGTCACTCCCGAGGCCTCTCCTGGCTAGTCAGTGTCACTCCCGAGGCTCCTCCAGGCTAGTCAGTGTCATTCCCGAGGCTCCTCTAGGCTAGTCAGTGTCATTCCCGAGGCTCATCTTGGCTAGTCACTGTCACTCCGAGGCTCCTCCAGGCTAGTCACTGTCACTCCCGTGCTCCTCCAGGCTAGTCAGTGTCATTCCCGAGGCTCCTCTAGGCTAGTCACTGTCACTCCCGAGGCTCCTCCAGGATAGTCACTGTCACTCCCGAGGCTCCTCCTGGCTAGTCAGTGTCATCCCGAGGCTCCTCCAGGCTAGTCAGTGTCACTCCCGAGGCTCCTCCAGGCTAGTCACTGTCACTCCCGAGGCTCCTCTAGGCTAGTCAGTGTCATTCCCGAGGCTCCTCCAGGCTAGTCACTGTTACTTCCGAGGCTCCTCCAGCTAGTCACTGTCACTCCGAGGCTCCTCTAGCTAGTCAGTGTCATTCCCGAGGCTCCTCCAGGCATTAGTCACTGTCACTCCCGAGCTCCTCCAGGCTAGTCACTGTCACTCCCTAGGCTCCTCAGGCTAGTCACTGTCACCCGAGGTCCTCCAGGCTAGTCAGTGTCATTCCCGAGACTCCTCTAGGCTAGTCACTGTCACTCCCGAGGCTCCTCCAGGATAGTCACTGTCACTCCCGAGGCTCCTCCTGGCTAGTCAGTGTCACTCCCGAGGCTCTCTCAGGCTATGTCAGTGTCACTCCCGAGGCTCCTCCAGACTAGTCACTGTCACTCCCGAGCTCCTCCAGGCTAGTCAGTGTCACTCCCGAGGCTCCTCCAGGCTAGTCAGTGTCACTCCGGCTCCTCGACTAGTCAGTGTCCATCCCGAGGCTACTCCAGGCTAGTCACTGTCACTCCCGAGGCTCCTCTAGGCTAGTCAGTGTCATTCCCGAGGCTCCTCCAGGCTAGTCACTGTTACTCTCGAGGCTCCTCCAGGCTAGTCAGTGTCACTCGAGGCTCCTCCAGGCTAGTCAGTGTCACTCTCGAGGCTCCTCCAGGCTAGTCAGTGTCACTCTCGACGGCTCCTCCAGGCTAGTCAGTGTCACTCGAGGCTCCTCCAGGCTAGTCAGTGTCACTCTCGAGGCTCCTCCAGGCTAGTCAGTGTCACTCTCGAGGCCCTCCAGGCTAGTCAGTGTCACTCTCGAGGCTCCTTCAGTTAGTCAGTGTCACTCCGAGGCTCCTCCAGGCTAGTCAGTGTCACTCTCGAGGCTCCTCCAGGCTAGTCAGTGTCACTCTCGAGGCTCCTCCAGGCTAGTCAGTGTCACTCTCGAGGCTCCTCCAGGCTAGTCAGTATCACTCCCGAGGCTCCTCCAGGCTAGTCAGTGTCACTCTCGAGGCTCCTCCCAGGCTAGTCAGTGTCACTCTCGAGGCTCCTCCAGGCTAGTCACTGTCACTCTCGAGGCTCCTTCAGGTTATTCAGTGTCACTCCCGAGGCTTCTTCAAGCTAGTCAGTGTCACTCCCGAGGCTCCTCCAGGCTTAGTCATGTCACTCCGAGGCTCCTCCAGGCTAGTCAGTGTCACTCCGAGGCTCCTCAGCTAGTCAGTGTCACTCCCGAGGCTTCCTCCAGGCTAGTCAGTGTCACACTCCCGAGGCTCCTCCTGTAGTCAGTGTCACTCCCGAGGCTCCTCCAGGCTAGTCAGTGTCATCCCGAGGCTCCTCTAGGCTAGTCAGTGTCATTCCCGAGGCTCATCTCAGGCTAGTCACTGTCACTCCGAGGCTCCTCCAGGCTAGTCACGTGTCACTCCCGAGGCTCCTCCAGGCTAGTCAGTGTCATTCCGAGGCTCCTCTAGGCTAGTCACTGTCACTCCCGAGCTCCTCCAGGATAGTCACTGTCACTCCCGAGGCTCCTCCTGGCTAGTCAGTGTCACTCCCGAGGCTCCTCCAGGCTAGTCAGTGTCATCCGAGCTCCTCCAGGCTATCACTGTCACTCCCGAGGCTCCTCTAGGCTAGTCAGTGTCATTCCCGAGGCTCCTCCAGGCTAGTCATGTTACTCCCGAGGCTCCTCCAGGCTAGTCACGGGCACTCCCGAGGCTCCTCTAGGCTAGTCAGTGTCATTCCCGAGGCTCCTCCAGGCTAGTCACTGTCACTCCCGAGGCTCCTCCAGGCTAGTCACTGTCACTCCCGAGGCTCCTCCAGGCTAGTCACTGTCACTCCCGAGGCTCCTCCAGGCTAGTCAGTGTCATTCCCGAGGCTCCTCTAGGCTAGTCACATGTCAACTCCCGAGGCTCCTCCAGGATAGTCACTGTCACTCCCGAGGCTCCTCCTGGCTAGTCAGTGTCACTCCCGAGGCTCCTCCAGGCTAGTCAGTGTCACTCCCGAGGCTCCTCCAGACTAGTCACTGTCACTCCCGAGGCTCCTCCAGGCTAGTCAGTGTCACTCCCGAGGCTCCTCGAGGCTAGTCAGTGTCACTCCCGAGGCTCCTCCAGACTAGTCAGTGTCACTCCCGAGGCTCCTCCAGGCTAGTCACTGTCACTCCCGAGGCTCCTCCAGGCTAGTCACTGTCACTCCCGAGGCTCCTCTAGGCTAGTCAGTGTTACTCCCGAGGCTCCTCCAGGCTAGTCACTGTCACTCCCGAGGCTCCTCCAGGCTAGCCAGTGTTCAATATGTTATCTTATCGGAAAGCTCTACTTTTACTGGAGGTGTAATGGATCTTTTAAACTGTTCCTTGACGCACTTTATTCTTCCTGCCTAAAATATGGCCGCCGTTACTCACTGTCTCTCTTTTTTTCCACCCTGGGGAGACCTATTTTTTATTCGTCACAAAAATAGATGGTTTAGCGAGCCAATTATATAAGCGCTTAGAACTGGCATCATCAAGGTTAAGCGCTCTGATTGGACGACTCGGGTTAGGCCGCAAAAATTCCTCTGTGATTGGAGGAGATGAATGATGCCGTGAAAGCTGAGCACTCTGATTGGAAGACTCGGGTTTGGCCACGGAACTGCTCTCTGATTGGCTGAGATGTGCAGCGTCATGGAAATAAAATTGAGGCATTTGATTGGAAGAAGCAGATTAATGTTACAAACTTAAAATAAAAAACCTTGGAAGACGTCAGTAGTGACGTCAGTGGTGACGTCAGTGGTGACGTCAGTAGTGACGTCAGTAGTGACGTTTTCAATACAAACTCATCAAAGTTGAAGATTAAGACACATGTGCAACAGTTTGGAATCTTTGTTGGTGAAACGTTTCGCCTACACAGTAGACTTCTTCAGTCAAATACAGCAGCAACAGTAATGAAATAAAGATGAGGGACTGATTACATCATCTTTATTTCATTACTACTGCTCCCATTGTATTTGACTGAAGAAGTCTACTGTGCAGGTGAAGCGTTTCATCAATAAAAATACCCAACTGTTGCACGTGCGTCTTAATCTTCAACTTGTCGGTATTATATACTATTTTCAACTCATGAAAGTCATCAAATAACGTCTTCAAGGATTATACGTCGCAATTAGTCAATTCACTTGACGTCAAACAATCATTCTTTTAATGAGATTCGCCAATGGCGCCATAAAAATCGCGCCATCTAATTGGATGACACTGGGTGACATGGAGACATCAGAGCGCCGTGATTGGCGACTCGTTACTCACATGATGGATGATGCTAGACACTGGATGAAAAAAAAATGGCGGCACTTCATAACATTAAGGAGGGCAGGACGACAGCCTCTTCCAGCACGCCATGATAAACTTGACCATAAATCTCATCATCCAAGCGCCTTATTGATTTCCTTTTCTCACATAAATCCCTCGGCGCCTTCCCTCTCACCAGCTCCCCATCTCACCAGCCTTCCCCTCCCCAGACCATTCGCAGACTGGAGCCTCACAGTAAATAAACCGTTGCTCTCAAATACCGCAACAACCTTCAGCGTGTGGAGAAAAAGCGGATAGTGATGTTGTTTCGTTTGTCAGTATCCAAGAATGAGTATTCTGACGCGGGTATTTGTCACTGATGAAGCAATCATTGGCGTACCGTGCTGGGTACCAGCAACCACTGGCGTACCAGCAACCACTGATGTACCAAATCCTGGGTACCAGCAACCACTGGCGTACCAGTGCTGGTTACCAGCAACCACTGGCGTACCAGTGCTGGGTACCAGCAACCACTGGTGTACCAGTGCTGACTACCAGTAACCACCGGCGTTCCAGTGCTGGGTACCAGCAACCACGGTGTACCAGTGCTGGCTACCAGTAACACCGGCGTTCCAGTGCTGGGTACCAGCAACCACTGGCGTGCCAGTGCTGGGTGCCAGATACAACTGGCATACCAGTGTTGGGTACCATTAACTTTTGACCTCTCAGTTCTGGGTCAGTTCTGCTGAATTAAGAAACTGATGATACACTTAACTTGAAGATTTCTGGAAAACCCACTACTGAAAATGACCTTTTGCACTTCTTGTCCCACCAAACGAAGGGTGATCATCAGGCTTAACTTGAGAGGCCACAGTATCTTCCTTCACCATGTTCCTCAGTGAGGAAGGAGTGTGACTACGTCTACAGTGTCTTCTTGGAGCTACACTGCTGAAGACACCTCAACGTCTGTAAAGGAAAAGCATGAAAGGAGCTACATAACCAACATTAGAGTGGCAAACCTAGAATCCAGTACCATCAGGGGCTTAGTCAAAAAAGCGACTAAACTAGCAGACATCAGTGTAAGCTTTATCACGGCTCGTTAGAGGCTGTGATAAATCTTACATAGGGGGAAGCTTCCAGGGACTAGAGCACTAGAAACAAGGAACACAGATATGCTTACCGAAGGGTAAGCATATCTGTGTAAGGGTACGGGCAATGTGTGCACAGTAGATGGTAACACCTGTAACCACCTGATAAAGTTCCCTGAAGAAAGATTAGTTATCAAAGAGGCAGACCGACACAGCAGATGTGTTTTAATCACATTTAATCTCCGCTATCAACACCATTTCACATAACTCGGGGTCTTTGTGGCATGCAAAGAGTACGTAACCTTTATTCGGCGCATGGACACACCCTCATTTACAGGCTATCTCCCCCAACCAGCGAACCAGGTTGCTAAGAGTTGATGATGGGGCCCCATCGTTCAACTAGTGACCAGGTTCTAGCCAATAAGAAGGTGGGATTGACAATCGCAGAGGTTATGTGGATACCGCTCTCCTGTCTGCCTTGTCATTCCCACTCTAGAGCTGGTTGAAGCACGGTCTGCTATCTTGTGGCTTCTATTTCTGCCTTGCTTACCGTGGAGTGCACTATATTTATCACATGTACATAGTGTACATATTGCTGTTATAATTGGTGAAGGATAATATAAGTCTAAACTTTTTCTACTGTGTTTATTTGCTCCCATTACAACCTGGGATAACAGGCCATTTGAAACCCAGG
>NW_026467045.1:0-13127 GCF_026875155.1 Cherax quadricarinatus
GTGCCAGGAAGGAAAAAAAACTGGCAGGAAAGGGAGAAACGACCCCCAAACCAGTCATTCCGGGGAGGGGGAACCACGTCGGGCCTCCACCCCAAAACCCAACAGTACGATATAATCCCGAAAAAAAACCCCCCCCCAGTACCACAATACCACCCCCGATGACATTCTTTTTGCAAATATACGGGGCAAAAGCCAGAAACAACAAAAAAAACCCTTTCATCCGTGACTGTTGCAGAGGCAAAGGAAAATGTTCGGCTTTCATGGCCCCCACAAAAGGATCACTTGGACAACGAAATTTGATCCCGGGTTACAACCTATACAGATGTGACAGAGTGAACGGGAAAAAGGGGGGGGTTTGGCCTTACATTGCAGAGTCACTTGTTTGCACGAACGCAAATGCCTCAAATGAGAGGGGAATTTTTTTGCATAAAGGTCGAGAACCAAAATAGCATTGGGGTATCTACAACCCTCGGATGCAACTCTCACAAATCCAGGAAAGCTGTTTAAAAATTGACCACTGTCTAAAAAATCTTATAGTCCTGCCCCCCAACACTTGCTCGGGGGTTTAAAATTTAAAGGGCACCTAAAATGGAGGAATTAGCAAAAAAATATTGTTGCAGTAATAACACCGGGAGGCAGCTTATAAAACTCACACTCACAGGAGCTTTAAAATCTCGCAAAAAATTCAATTTAAACCAGCAAAAAATAAGCCTACTAGACGGGAAAACATAACCTCATCTTCACTAACAATGATGATCTGATAAGAAATGTCACCAATCAAAAACAATATACTCAATCACAACTATTGAGGTTCAGACATGATGCGGGGAGCCCCAGACTGAATAATAGATATCACGAGGGGACATTCACCCAAAATTCAACTTCAATAACAAAAACATAAGTGGGACCAAGTAACCAGTCCTAACCGAAAAGTGGGAAGATATACAAGCAACACAGACCCCAAAGTATGCCTAAACAATTAACTTTGGGGGCACTCGTTATGCACAAGGGTTATTTCCTCTAAGAAAAAAGGGGGAGTAGATGTAAAAAAGAAAAAGGGCAGGGGCTCCCTTTACGGGGCGGAAAAGGGTAACAGAGCGGGTAAAAAAGGTCAAAATCTGAAATGCTAGGAACACGGTCAAGAAAAAAGCAACATCGAATCAAGCTAAAGGAAACTTTAATAGTAGGAAAGCGGGGAAAAACTAAAAGCCATAATGAAAAGAAAGAACCCCAAAATATTTTTCCTATCCAAACAAAGTCCCAGAATAAAATCTGTATTGGGGGCCCACTTAAAAAGATGGGTCCTACGCAGAGACGCAAGGAAATGAGTGAGCGCTCAATCCCATATACTCAGTTTTTAGCAACCCTAACCAACTGAGGTCGAAAATCAAAATGATTTTTTATGAGAAGCCACAAATTTTGGGTTAAACAAGCCATTCGATGTTACCTGACCCAAATGACTTTAACACATAAATGACAGCCCATGCACTCTTCCCCAGGGCCAAACCCTGGAACCTTTTTTCATCAAGAACTGCAAGAACCCCAACACAACCTTTTCCACCCAGGGGAGGGAGCATGGACACGGGGGGCCCTCCCACAGTTACTAAAAACAACAGCATACCCCCACTCCCCCAAAGGGGGCGTAAAACAAAAGCAAAAAACTACGACCGATAGCACTAACATCCCATATCATAAAAATCTTTGAAAGGGTCCTAAGAAGCAAATCACCACCCATCTAGAAACCCCTCAGTTACACAACCCAGGGCAACATGGGTTTTTGAAAAGGTCGATCCTGTCTGTCTCAACTATTGGATCATACGACAAGGTCCTAAAAGCACTAGAAAAATAAAAGAATGCAGATGTAATATATACAGAAATTTGCAAAAGCCTTCGACAAGTGTGGACCATGGCGTAATAGTGCACAAAATGCGTGCTAAAGGGATAACAGGAAAAGTCGGTCGATGGATCTATAATTTCCTCACTAACAGAACACAGAGAGTAGTCGTCAACAGAGTCAAGTCCGAGGCAGCTACGGTGAAAAGCTCTTTTCCCCACAAGGCACAGTACTCGCTCCCATCTGTTCCTCATCCTCATATCCGACATAGACAAGGATGTCAGCCACAGCACCGTGTCTTCCTTTGCAGATGACACCCGAATCTGCATGACAGTGTCTTCCATTGCAGACACTGCAAGGCTCCAGGCAGACATCAACCGAATCTTTCAGTGGGCTGCAGAAAAACAATATGAAGTTCAAACGATGAGAAATTTCAATTACTCAGATATGGTAAACACGAGGAAATTAAATCTTCATCAGAGTACAAAACAAATTCTGGCCACAAAATAGAGCGAAACACCAACGTCAAAGACCTGGGAGTGATCATGTCAGAGGATCTCACCTTCAAAGACCATAACATTGTATCAATCGCATCTGCTAGAAAAATGACAGGATGGATAATGAGAACCTTCAAAATTAGGGTGGCCAAGCCCATGATGACACTCTTCAGGTCACTTGTTCTATCTAGGCTGGAATATTGCTGCACACTAAGAGCACCTTTCAAGGCAGGTGAAATTCCTGACCTAGAAAATGTACAGAGAACCTTCACGGCACACATAACAGAGATAAAACACCTCAATTACTGGGAGCGCTTGAGGTTCCTGAACCTTTATTCCCTGGAATGCAGGCGGGAGAGATACATGATTATATACACCTGGAAAATCCTAGAGGGACTAGTACCGAACTTGCACACGAAAATCACTCACTACGAAAGCAAAAGACTTGGCAGACGATGCAACATCCCCCCATTGAAAAGCAGGGGTGTCACTAGCACGTTAAGAGACCATACAATAAGTGTCAGGGGCCTGAGACTGTTCAACTGCCTCCCAGCATACATAAGGGGGATTACCAACAGACCCCTGGCAGTCTTCAAGCTGGCACTGGACAAGCACCTAAGTCGGTTCCTGACCAGCCGGGCTGTGGCTCGTACGTTGGTTTGCATGCAGCCAGCAGCAACAGCCTGGTTGATCAGGCTCTGATCCACCAGGAGGCCTGGTCACAGATCGTGCCGCGGGGGCGTTGACCCCCGGAACTCTCTCCAGGTAAACTCCAGGTAAACACTGGGGCACCACTTCAGATTTTGGTCTTGGACCCTGAAAGGGTTAAGTGAACAATAGAACTAGTCCTAAAAAATGCAAGTACAGTACATACATTACTTACCTTGTTCTAAGGTAATCCATATAGTCATTGTTTTCCTCTCATTTCTTGTATAATTTTCCTCTCATTTCGTGTATAAAGGTAACTTTTATTAGATTTAATGTTATTACGTCTTTCAGGTGTCGGACTCATGACAGTTGTGATGAACAAATGACAACACAATTAAGTCAGCTCATGCCATGGTTAAATTGGGATAAAAAGAAACAACCTTTGAACAACCCCATGACAACCAAACTTTACTACTTGTAACTTGTTATAACAAGCAGGTAACATACACTGCTGATTGTAACTTGTTTTAACAAGCAGGTAACTTACACTGCTGCTTGTAACTTGTTATAACAATCAGGTAACTTACACTACTGCTTGTAACTTGTTATAACAAGCAGGTAACTTACACTACTGCTTGTAACTTGTTATAAACAAGCAGGTAACTTACACTACTGCTTGTAACTTGTTATAACAAGCAGGTAACTTACACTACTGCTTGTAACTTGTTATAACAAGCAGGTAACTTACACTACTGATTGTAACTTGTTATAACAAGCAGGTAATTTACACTACTGATTGTAACTTGTTATAACAAGCAGGTAACATACACTACTGATTGTAACTTGTTATAACATGCAGGTAACATACACTACTGATTGTAACTTGTTATAACATGCAGGTAACATACACTACTGCTTGTAACTTGTTATAACATGCAGGTAACATACACTACTGCTTGTAACTTGTTATAACAAGCAGGTAACTTACACTACTACTTGTAACTTGTTATAACAAGCAGGTAATTTACACTACTGCTTGTAACTTGTTATAACTTGTTAGGTAACTTACACTACTGCTTGTAACTTGTTATAACAAGCAGGTAACTTACACTACTGATTGTAACTTGTTAAAACAAACAGGTAACTTACACTACTGCTTGTAACTTGTTGTAACAAACAGGTAACTTATACTACTGCTTGTAACTTGTTATAACAAGCAGGTAACTTACACTACTGCTTGTAACTTGTTATAACAAGCAGGTAATTTACACTACTGCTTGTAACTTGTTATAACAAACAGGTAACTTATACTACTGCTTGTAACTTGTTATAACAAGCAGGTAACTTACACTACTGCTTGTAACTTGTTATAACAAGCAGGTAACTTACACTACTGCTTGTAACTTGTTATAACAAGCAGGTAACTTACACTACTGCTTGTAACTTGTTATAACAAGCAGGTAACTTACACTACTGCTTGTAACTTGTTATAACAAGTAGGTAACTTACACTACTGCTTGTAACTTGTTATAACAAACAGGTAACTTATACTACTGCTTGTAACTTGTTTTTAACAAGCAGGTAAATTATACACTGCTTGTAACTTGTTATAACAAGCAGTAACTTACACTACTGATTGTAACTTGTTATAACAAACAGGTAACTTACACTACTGCTTGTAACTTGTTATAACAAGCAGGTAACTTACACTACTGCTTGTAACTTGTTATAACAAGCAGGTAACTTACACTACTGCTTGTAACTTGTTATAACAAGCAGGTAACTTACACTACTGATTGTAACTTGTTCTCTCTCCTTTATGTCTCACTTATCTTCCATGGCTGTTTTATTCTTGGTTTAAGTGCACTCATAAATGCACTCATTTTTTTTGACCTAAATGTCTGGTAATGGATAATGAGTTTTCTCTAAATTACACTAAGGATTTTTATTATTAAAGTCAATATCTTTATTTCACAATGTACATAAGTCTGAGTTTCTTTGCAAAGTTTTTAAAAAAACGGTTTTATATTCCTTCTAAATCCTCATATATTTTTTTTTTTTATAAATGTTTTATGTTATTTTTTTACTCTGAGGATTACATTACTGTCTTGATTACACTGGAGGATTACAATACATTACTATGTTACACTGGAGGATTACAATACATTACTATGTTACACTGGAGTATTACAATACATTACCATGTTACACTGGAGGATTACAATACATTACCATGTTACACTGGAGGATTACAATACATTACTATGTTACACTGGAGTATTACAATACATTACTATGTTACACTGGAGTATTACAATACATTACCATGTTACACTGGAGGATTACAATACATTATTACTCTTGAGAATTACAATACATTGTGGACTTCATTACTCTGGAGAATTACAGAACAGTACTGACTATATTACTCTGAGGATTACACTATGGTACTGACTTTATTACTCTAAGGATTACAGCACAGTACTGATTTTATTATTTGAGGATTACATTACATTGTTGACTATTACTCTTGAGGATTACAATGCATTACTTTATTACTCTGGTTCATTTCAATACAATACTGACATTTATAGCTTTAACAGTTAAACAAGTCACATACAAGTATTTTGTTGATATTTAAGGTTATTATGCCTCTCAAGGGAAGTTCCTTGATGCTGGTGAGGGGCTCTTGATCTAGGGAATTGGGTCTGAGCTCCAGTTCCCTAAATACCTTCCATCCTCCCCACTGGTGCTGTATAATCCCTACAGGTTTAGCGCTCCCCCATGATTATAATAATAAAGTTATTATGATAATGTTATTACCATGATAACTATCTTAATATTTGTGTACACATGTATTAATATTAGCTCATGTATACATACTAGACTTGTATAAACAAACATTTAGAGGCTGATGTATTTGTTTTATGCCTGTGAACATGCATATATTAATGCAAGTTGATGTATACCTTGTAGACTTATATTGATGATAGTATTATCAAGGTGGTTCATCATCCTACACTTATATTGATGATAGTATTATCAAGGTGGTTCATCATCCTACACTTATATTGATGATAGTATTATCAAGGTAGTTCATTATCCTACACTTATATTGATGATAGTATTATCAAGGTAGTTCATTATCCTACACTTATATTGATGATAGTATTATCAAGGTGGTTCATCATCCTACACTTATATTGATGATAGTATTATCAAGGTAGTTCATCATCCTACACTTATATAAACTTACATTCATAAGCTCATGTATATTTTTTTATGATTGTATAATGAACATTTTTGTATGAAAACTATTGTAAAAGTTAAGAAAACAAACTAAATGTAGTTTTAAAAGTTTGTTTTATTTTCCTTATGATTATTATTATTTTTTTTTTATTATCACACTGGCCGATTCCCACCAGGGCAGGGTGGCCCGAAAAAGAAAAACTTTCACTCCATCACTGTCTTGCCAGAAGGGTGCTTTACACTACAGTTTTTAAACTGCAACATTAACACCCCTCCTTCAGAGTGCAGGCACTGTACTTCCCATCTCCAGGACTCAAGTCCGGCCCACCGGTTTCTCTGAACCCCTTCATAAATGTTACTTTGCTCACACTCCAACAGCACGTCAAGTATTAAAAACCATTTGTCTCCATTCACTCCTATCAAACACGCTCACGCATGCCTGCTGGAAGTCCAAGCCCCTCGCACACAAAACCTCCTTTACCCCCCTCTCTCCAACCTTTCCTAGGCCGACCCCTACCCCGCCTTCCTTCCACTAGAGACTGATACACTCTTGAAGTCATTCTGTTTCGCTCCATTCTCTCTACATGTCCGAACCACCTCAACAACCCTTCCTCAGCCCTCTGGACAACAGTTTTGGTAATCCCGCACCTCCTCCTAACTTCCAAACTACGAATTCTCTGCATTATATTCACACCACACATTGCCCTCAGACATGACATCTCCACTGCCTCCAGCCTTCTCCTCGCTGCAACATTCATCACCCATGCCTCACACCCATATAAGAGCGTTGGTAAAACTATACTCTCATACATTCCCCTCTTTGCCTCCAAGGACAAAGTTCTTTGTCTCCACAGACTCCTAAGTGCACCACTCACTCTTTCCCCTCATCAATTCTATGATTCACCTCATCTTTCATAGACCCATCCGCTGACACGTCCACTCCCAAATATCTGAATACATTCACCTCCTCCATACTCTCTCCCTCCAATCTGATATTCAATCTATCATCACCTAATCTTTTTGTTATCCTCATAACCTTACTCTTTCCTGTATTCACCTTTAATTTTCTTCTTTTGCACACCCTACCAAATTCATCCACCAATCTCTGCAACTTCTCTTCAGAATCTCCCAAGAGCACAGTGTCATCAGCAAAGAGCAGCTGTGACAACTCCCACTTTGTGTGTGATTCTTTATCTTTTAACTCCATGCCTCTTGCCAAGACCCTCGCATTTACTTCTCTTACAAACCCCATCTATAAATATATTAAACAACCACGTGACATCACACATCCTTGTCTAAGGCCTACTTTTACTGGGAAAAAATTTCCCTCTTTCCTACATACTCTAACTTGAACCTCACTATCCTCGTAAAAACTCTTCACTGCTTTCAGTAACCTACCTCCTACACCATACACTTGCAACATCTGCCACATTGCCCCCTATCCACCCTGTCATACGCCTTTTCCAAATCCATAAATGCCACAAAGACCTCTTTAGCCTTATCTAAATACTGTTCACTTATATGTTTCACTGTAAACACCTGGTACACACACCCCCTACCTTTCCTAAAGCCTCCTTGTTCATCTGCTATCCTATTCTCCGTCTTACTCTTAATTCTTTCAATAATAACTCTACCATACACTTTACCAGGTATACTCAGCAGACTTATCCCCTATAATTTTTGCACTCTCTTTTATCCCCTTTGCCTTTATACAAAGGAACTATGCATGCTCTCTGCCAATCCCTAGGTACCTTACCCTCTTCCATACATTTATTAAATAATTGCACCAACCACTCCAAAACTATATCCCCACCTGCTTTTAACATTTCTATCTTTATCCCATCAATCCCGGCTGCCTTACCCCCTTTCATTTTACCTACTGCCTCACGAACTTCCCCCACACTCACAACTGGCTCTTCCTCACTCCTACAAGATGTTATTCCTCCATGTCCTATACACGAAATCACAGCTTCCCTATCTTCATCAACATTTAACTATTCCTCAAAATATTCCCTCCATCTTCCCAATACTTCTAACTCTCCATTTAATAACTCTCCTCTCCTATTTTTAACTGACAAATCCATTTGTTCTCTAGGCTTTCTTAACTTGTTAATCTCACTCCAAAACTTTTTCTTATTTTCAACAAAATTTGTTGATAACATCTCACCCACTCTCTCATTTGCTCTCTTTTTACATTGCTTCACCACTCTCTTAACCTCTCTCTTTTTCTCCATATACTCTTCCCTCCTTGCATCACTTCTACTTTGTAAAAACTTCTCATATGCTAACTTTTTCTCCCTTACTACTCTCTTTACATCATCATTCCACAATCGCTCCTCTTCCCTCCCGCACCCACTTTCCTGTAACCACAAACTTCTGCTGAACACTCTAACACACTACATTTTTAAACCTACCCCATACCTCTTCGACCCCATTGCCTATGCTCTCATTAGCCCATCTATCCTCCAATAGCTGTTTATTATCTTACCCTAACTGCCTCCTCTTTTAGTTTATAAACCTTCACCTCTCTCTTCCCTGATACTTCTATTCTCCTTGTATCCCATCTACCTTTTACTCTCAGTGTAGCTACAACTAGAAAGTGATCTGATATATCTGTGGCCCCTCTATAAACATGTACATCCTGAAGTCTACTCAACAGTCTTTTATCTACCAATACATAATCCAACAAACTACTGTCATTTTGCCCTACATCATAATTGTATACTTATTTATCCTCTTTTTCTTAAAATATGTATTACCTATAACTAAACCCCTTTCTATACAAAGTTCAATCAAAGGGCTCCCATTATCATTTATACCTGGCACCCCAAACTTACCTACCACACCTCCTCTCTAAAAGTTTCTCCTACTTTAGCATTCAGTCCCTACCACAATTACTCTCTCACTTGGTTCAAAGGCTCCTATACATTCACTTAACATCTCCCAAAATCTCTCTCTCTCCTCTGCATTCCTCTCTTCTCCAGGTGCATACACGCTTATTATGACCCACTTCTCGCATCCAACCTTTACTTTAATCCACATAATTCTTGAATTTACACATTCATATTCTCTTTTCTCCTTCCATAACTGATCATTCAACATTACTGCTACCCCTTCCTTTGCTCTAACTCTCTCAGATACTCCAGATCTAATCCTATTTATTTCCCCCCATTGAAACTCCCCTACCCCCTTCAGCTTTGTTTCGCTTAGGGCCAGGACATCCAACTTCTTTTCATTCATAACATCAGCAATCATCTGTTTCTTGTCATCCGCACTACATCCACGCACATTTAAACATCCCAGTTTTATAAAGTTTTTCTTCTTCTCTTTTATAGTAAATGTCTACAGGAGAAGGGGTTACTAGCCCATTGCTCCCGGCATTTTAGTCGCCTCATATGACACGCATGGCTTACAGAGGACAGATTCTTTTCCACTTCCCCATGGACAATAGAAGAAATAAAGAAGAACAAGAGCTATTTAGAAAAAGGAGAAAAACCTAGATGTATGTATATATATATGCATGTGCGTGTCTGTGAAGTGTGACTAAAGTGTAAGTAGGAGTAGCAAGATATCCCTGTTATCTAGCGTGTTTATGAGACAGAAAAAGAAAACAGCAATCCAACCATCATGCAAAACAGTTACAGCTTTCTGTTTCACAGTCATCTGGCAGGACGTAGTACTTCCCTGGGTGGTTGCTGTCTACCAACCTACTACCTATATTATTATTATTACAATGATACCTTGGGATACGAACTTAATTCGTTCCAGAAGGCTGTTCCAGCACCGATACTGAACGAGTTTGTTCCCATAAAGAATAATGTAAATTTGATTAATCCTTTTCAGATCCCCAAAAATACACTTACAAAAGCACTTACATAAATACACTTACATAACTGTTCAAGTTTTGAGCTGTTCGTATCTCGAGGTACCTCAAGTTTTGAGCTGTTCGTATCTCGAGGTACCACTGTATTATTTTCAACACCTTGGCAGGGTGACCCAAAAAGAAACAAGCAATTTTAGTTCTTTGCATAGGTTACAGTGTGTGAATGCATATAAAACGTGTTAATGGGTACAAAAAAGATCCTTATTGCAACAGTGAGGTGGCTAATTGTTTCCAATAATCAAAGTTATAGTTGAGATGAAGTCTTCTTCTTCTTTCAACACACCGGCCGTATCCCACCAAGGCAGGGTGGCCCAAAAAGAAAAACCAAAAGTTTCTCTTTTTTAAATTTAGTAATTTTTACAGGAGAAGAGGTTACTAGCCCCTTGCTCCCGGCATTTTAATCGCCTCTTACAACATGCATGGCTTACGGAGGAAGAATTCTGTTCCACTTCCCCATGGAGATAAGAGGAAATAAATAAGAACAAGAACTAGAAAAAAAAAATAGCAGAAAACATGCACATACATACATACATACACATACATGCTTGTGCATGTATGTGTAGTGTGACCTAAGTGTAAGTATTATTATTATTATAATCAAAAAGAAGCACCAAGCCACAAGGGCTATACAGCGCTGCAGGGTAGGGAAGGAAGCGAGGGTATTGGATGGCAGAAGGGAGGAGGGATGATCAGTAGGTTACAGAAAACAGCGGGGCAGGGGATAGTACGGGGGTAGAGGGTAGCAAGAGATTGAAGTAGAAAGGGCTGAAGGTATCAGAATTTGTGAAGTAAGTCAGTTGTTGTCAAAAAGTCAATGAGAGAGTCTGGATGAAAGGTGGGTCCATCAGCGAGAAGGGAAGGTAAAGAGAGAGCAGCAGAGCGAAGACGACGACGGAGGTAAATTCTGCGTCAACATGACCAGGGACCCAACAAAACACAATATCTTTATGCTTGGTAAAGATGCGGCGTAGCCAAAGTTGGATACGGAGGACTAAGGGGTGAGGTGTATCAAATTTCTGTATAGCCTGTAAAGCACTAAGGGAGTCTGAGACAACCACAAATGATGACACAGGCATAGATGCAATACGGATAAGTGCTGTAAGGATGGCATACAATTCAGCAGTAAAAATATTAGCTGAAGATAGTAAATGCCCTTGTACAACGCTGTCCGGAAACACTGCTGCGAATCCTACGCCGTCAGAAGACTTAGAGCCCTCTGTGTACACAGCAATGGCATGAGAATGAGAGTGAAAGTGGTCAAGAAAAAGAGAGCGGGAAGCGACCGTAGACAGTTGGGCTTTCGAGCAAGGGAGAGAGAAAGAACAGACTCGAACAGCTGGAACTTCCCAGGGGGGTATGGAAAAGTGAGATGCTACATGTACATAGAAAGGTGGTAATTGAAGAGAAGACAAGAGCGAATGAAGGCGAAGAGAGAAGGGACGGAGTAAACAGGGGCGGCGAACAAATAAAGAATGTCTACTAATATCAGTGACCATTCTATAAGATTTCGTTCGGATTTTTAACCCCGGAGGGTTAGCCACCCAGGATAACCCAAGAAAGTCAGTGCGTCATCGAGGACTGTCTAACTTATTTCCATTGGGGTCCTTAATCTTGTCCCCCAGGATGCAACCCACACCAGTCGACTAACACCCAGGTACCTATTTGCTGCTAGGTGAACAGGACAACAGGTGTAAGGAAACGTGTCGAAATGTTTCCACCCGCCGGGAATCGAACCTGGGCCCTCTGTGTGTGAAGCGGGAGCTTTAGCCACCAGGCCACCAGATTGCGGAGATCATGAGAGCGTACATAGTAGCGAAGGCAATGGGCATCACGGTGATCGGATAAGGATGGAACGTTTGCTTCTGCATAGAGGCTCTCGACAGGGGAAGAGCGAAAAGCACCAAGGCATAAATGTAATCCTTGGTGATGAATGGGGTTAAGGCTAGAGAGAGTAGCAGGAGATGCTGCTGAATAGATCTGGTCACCATAATCAAGTTTCGATAAGATAAGGGTGGAATGTAGGTGAAGGAGGGTTCGACGATCAGCTCCCCATGAAAGATGAGCAAGGGTTTTAAGAAGGTTCTGCCGGCTGTGGCAAGTTGCCTTTAGAGAGGTAATGTGAGGTTTCCAGGATAACCTACGATCAAAGAGGAGGCCCAGAAACTTGACTGTATCACGTTCAGGGATACGGGAGCCATAGAGGTACAAAGGATGATCAGAGATGACCAGGCGCGGATATAAGGGGGGGCCCAGGGGGCCCGGGCCCCCCCCCCTTTGGCCCAGTGTCGTAGCTGGGTTTTCATTTTAGGGCGAGGGGAAGGAGGGGCCAATCCTTTACATGGCGGGGGCATGCCCTCCCGAATTATCTGAGATTTTAAAGCCGATATATATATATATATATATAATTTTATATATATATATATATATATAATTTTAAAATTATATATATATATATATATATATATATATATATATATATATATATATATAAATTTTCTTTTCTAGACACAAAACTATGCAGATACTCCTTTTCAAGTGGGGGGGGCCACAGCTCTAGTGAGGGGGAGGGGGGCGGACCCCCAGGCTCCCCCTAGTTACGCCATTGCTTTGGGATGCATTTAAATTTGTTTTGCAACTTTGCAAGTCTACAGACCACTAATACCTCTAGCTCCATAACAATACAAAAATGCTCTTTAAGGTTGGATACTTATAATAAACATTTTGGAGCTGTATTGATGCTGAGAATAATGAGATGTGGCAAAAAAATCGTGGAAATGTCCTAACTTGAAAGAAATTTGGCATAACAGCCAGAGAGGCAGGCAGGCTCTGAGAGAGCGAGGCTCAGCCTCAGCGAGCGTCAAGCAGTGTTGCATGTTGAGAGCACGTGGTAACATCAGATGGCTGATGTGGCGTGACCCCGTGACGGTGAGTCACCGTCCCCCGGTATTTCAAGGCTCCAACACACATACTGACTCACTGCGAGCCGGGCACGAACCAGGACGAGAGGGTAAGGGAA
>NW_026467046.1:0-13673 GCF_026875155.1 Cherax quadricarinatus
CTCTTGATGAACATTCCTTTCTAGGTTTTCCCAAACCCCCTTTTCCCTGAAATTTTATCAATGATTTTGCATCCTATACATGCAGTGAAAAGGTCGTATTTTGGTGCTTCATTTTCTGTCCCCTTTTTTTTTAAAAAATTGGACTACATTTGCTGTCTTCCATGCCCATTCAATCTCCCTTTTTTCGATAGATGTTTGGGGAAAAAATTTGGGGGGTTAAAGGGTACACATACGCCTCTGCCCCTCTCTCGGGAACCAGGGGGAGATGTTATCTGGCCCCCTTTCCCTTTTGGGAGGTACCCAGCTCACTAAAAGGCCCTTCACTTTTTCCCGGGTTTGTGTGCATTTGTGTCCGCACTTGGGGGTGTGCCCCCCTTTTCCCCGTCTTTCTGGACCCCTTTCTGCCCTCCTCTGTGAACATTTCCCTTTGAATCTCTTGTTGAGTTCCTCACATACTTCAGGCCCAATTTTTTGTTGTCTCTCCCCTTCCTTCCTTAGCCTGATTCCCTGGCCCTTGACTTTTTGTTTTTCCCCCTTTTATGTGGCTGATAACAGTTTGGGGTCAGTTTTGGGTTTTTTCCCTCCCTATGTAGTTTTCTTTATTGTTTTTTGGGCCTCCCTCCTTACTGGCATATTCTTTTTTCTGGCTCAAACGACTGCTCCCCCTTTAAATTTTTCCGGGGCCCTTTTTCCCTTTCTATATTTTTTCCCTTTTTTTCCCTAGCCCCTTTTGGGTTTTTTGGGCCCCCTGCACCTTTGGTGAACCAGGGCCATCCTGGCTTTTTCATTTTTCCTTTCCCCCCTTGGGTCAAACCTCCCTCAGCCTCCTTGCATATTTTTGCTACAAAATTCCCCATCATCGATTAATTTGGTTTTCCCTTTGCCAGTTCTTTTGCCCCCCACAAACCCCCGTTCAGGAAGTTCCTCTTTCCTGTGAAACCCCCCTTTTTTGGGTTGTTTGGCTTTTTTTGTCCGGGCCCTTTCCTGTTTCTCCCCCCACTTGTAGCTCTACTGTGTATTCGAAGTTTAAAAACCCCCACATGATCGCTGGCCCCAAGGGGGGCTTTCATAAAGTTTATTCCCCCATATCGCCTACTCAAAGGGGAATACAAAATCCAGCCTTGCGGGTTTAACCTCTCCTCTCTCTCTTGTAGGGGCCCCCTTTCATGTTTGGGGAAAAAGAAGTTTTTTCCCGTACCACCCCATCATCTTACCCCTCCATGTACTTTGGGCCCCCCCTGCTGCCCAAGTTTTCCCAAACGATCTCCTTGGTTTAAAATCCCCATGATCAGGAGCTTTGGGCCCCGCAGCATGGAGCTCTTTTGCCACTGGGAGCCAGTGTTTTTTCCCTCCAACACTCAAAGGGTCTTGTCGTACTCTTTCCTTGGGCTCCGGGTGTTCTGTGGTGGGTTTTTACTCACTGCTATTACCACCTTTGGGGCCTCCACGTGAAGCGTTCCCCCCATGTAATCCTTTTTTCCCTGTCCCCCCCACCAATAAAATCACGGGATAAAAAGCCCCCCCACCCCCCCCCCCCGTTTCCCCGTCCCTCAATACTGGCATCCGTTGGAAAGCCTTTAAACCTTAAGCTTGGTTTCTGTGAGACTATGATGCCGGTGATGTCCGGTGGTGTGTGTGTGTGGTGGTGGTTACCCACCTTTTTGAGGTTACAGGGGTCGAGTCCAAGCTCCTGGCCCCCGCCTTTTTCACGATCGCTACTGGGTCACCTCCCTGAGCCGTGAGCTTACTACCCTGTTTAAAAGCTATTAGGGATCCTCCCTCCATACATGTTTTCCCCAAAACTATTCCACTTACTGACACTCTGTGGCTGAAGAAATATTTCCCTAACATCCCTGTGATCATCTGGTCTTCAACTTCCAACGTGTCCCCTTGTTACGTGTCCAATCTCGGGAACATCCTGTCTTTGCCCCCTTTGTCATTCCCTCTCAGATTTTGTATTCGTTATCATTCCTCCATTTCGTCATTGATTTCCCTTTAAAAGGGATGGCTGAAAAACAACTGTCACTTACAAAAAGCCACGCACACCCAACATAACATCATAACTTCATAACATAACGTCACTGATGCACTAGGCCCTGTTCCCTTGTACAATACTTGTGAAATAATAAAATAATAATTATTATTATTTTTTTTATTATTTTTATTATTATTTATTATTATTATTTTATTATTATTATTATTATTATTATTATTTTTATTATTTTATCTCTACATCCCAAGACAACACTGATTCAAACCAAGGATCCCCATGGGAGAACGCTTGAATATAATCACTCGCAACGGGAATAATAAAATAAAAATTTTAAAAAATAAAAATTAAAAAATTAATAAAATAAAAATTTAATAATAAAAAAAAATAATAAAAAATAATAATAAACGTTATCAGTCTTTGGATCGCGCAGGTTGTAATTGCCTGCCGCTGGGGCAGCAACAGCGGGGAAAAAAAAGAATGAAGCAGAACTCTGACAACCAGTCACAGTACGTCGGGCCTCCCCTCCCCGCCCCTCACATACATCTCCAAATTCTTTTCACTGCACCCCCTTTTCTCATGCTAATTTTCCCTTCATCTCCCTTTCCCTCCTTTTTTTTTCTTTCCTTACTTTATTGGCCTTCCCTACCCCCACATTTTTTTTTCTCTCGGGTTTTCCTTTTTCCGTCCGCTGTAGGTGGAGAAGATAAAAAACGATGGAGGGAGGGAAAAGAGGAACTGAGAGAATAGGAAAAGGAAGGGAAATGGAGGTAAAGGACAAGGGAGGGAGAGTAGAAGGAAGAGGAAAAAAAAGAAAGAGGAGGAGGAGAGGAGGAAGGGGAGGAGGAGGAGGAGGGGGAGGGAATACAGAAAGGAAAAGAGGAATAGGGGAAAAAGAGAAACAGGAAAAAGAAATAAAACAGTAAAAGAATGAGAATGGAAAATGAAAATAAGAGAAAATAAAGGGGGAGAAAGACGAAGGAAAGGGGAAAAAAAGAATGAAAAGAAAGGGAAAAAAAGAGATGAAGAAGAAGAAGGGGGAAAAAAGAGGACGGGAAAAAACGAAAGGAAGGGGAAAAAGAAGGGGGAAAGAAGAGAAAATGAAGGGGAGGAAAGGGGAGAAAGAGGGAGGGGAAGCAAAGAGGGAAAAGGTGGGAAAAAAGGGGAACAGAAGGATAGAAGGAAGTGGAGAAGAATGGGGGGGGAAGAAAAATTTAGAAAAAAAGGAAGAGAGGAAGAAAGGGGGAGAAATAGAGAAAGAGGACGAGGAGGAAGAAGAAGAGAAAAATTTGGGTTTTATAAGACCCCCAAAATTTCCTGAAACACACCCCACAGGGAAAGGGGACAAGCAACCCCCCAAAAAAACCCGGGCAAAACTCCCCCACAAACACCCCCGGGAAAACTGAACAACCCCAAACCCAAACCCACCCATACACGTTCCCTCTGTTTCCCCCCCCCCCCGCACCCATTAATTTATTAGAACAAATTTTTGAAGGTTTGGTACAAAAATTTGCGATGGTTTAAAACAATAAACATGGGGAAATTTGGCAAGAAAGAATAAAAGAAAGTCCCCAAAAACATAGCATTACAGAAACAAAACCACGGAAAACCAATAACAGTTTAAAATTTTCCCACCGGGATCCCGGGATAAAGGGAAAGATAAAAAGGGGCGGGAAGGCATAGATGAGAGGGGAGAAAGAGACAAACATAGCAGCAACACTTCAGTCGGGGGAAAAACAAAGGGGCCCAGGGCAGTGATGTATAATCCACCACAAAACTGCAGGGGGGCCCAAAAAGGAATAGAAGAAGCAACAGAGCAATGGTGGACACACTTGCTGAGGGGCAAGAAGAGCTCACTCCAGCAGAGCAAATTTTGCGGTTAGGGGGGAAATTTAAACCCACGGGGGAGTTTGACGGGAAAAATTTTTACCACAGGGGGGTCCCGAAACAGGGAGACCCCGGGATGTTGGACAGGGTGCGGGGAAAACCCCCAGCACCAACATTTTAAGGACCTACCAAAGTGAGGGGGGAGGATAAACCCAGCAAATTGGCCCTTTGTTTCACCCGGGGCCCTCGACATTGAGGACATAAGTAGAGATCCCCTGGGAAACCCCTACGACCACGGGGTTCCTGTGCTTGAATACATAGTAGAGCTCCCAAGTGGAGAGAATAACAGGATGAATGGAAAAGCCTGACTATAAAAGAGGGGAAACTACATGGGGTTTTGAAGAACTTTTTTGCGGGGGGTTCCCCGTGGGACAGAGAACTGCGGGAAACCCCAGAAAAATAAAATTGATGGAATATGAAAACAAAAAAAATAAAGGGAGGCAGTGGAAATTTTAAAATTCCCAAGGGCAACAGTAACCCCGGGAAAAGACCAAAACGAGCCCCTGGTTTACCCGACGGGTGTAAGGAGGCAAAAACAAAGTGCAATAGAGAAGGAAAAAGTACAGAAGGCAAGAACACACGAAAATGGGGAATCGGGCCCGCAGAGCCAGGAAGGGAGTATGCACGGGAAAAGGAGGGAGGCCCAGCACAGTATAAAAATTTACAAAACCCATCGAAAAATCAAGCCCTGCCCCCGAAACTTTTAAAGCCACATCGGGGAAGATAACAGTCAAAGCCCCAGGTGATCAGCTTAAGGCCCAAAAGGTGGAAACCTCACAAGAAATATCGGGAGGTATGTGAGGAGCGAACAGGAGATTTTAAAAGGTTTTTTTTTTACGGGTAGAGACGGGAAAGGGGCTGGGGAAGACAGCACAAAAGGGGAACATAAAAAGGGGGAAATTTAAAACCAAAAATGTTGGATGACATACGAACAACTGAGGAGGGAGAAAAAGCTCAATGACCCGACACCTCAAAGCGATGGGCCCGGGACAACATCTCCCAGGGGCCCCCTTAAGAAGGAGCAGGGGGGGGCTGTCATGCCCCCTAACCACAATTTTCCCAAAATTTTTCCCTTGAAACTGGGAAACTACCTGAGAAATGGAAGACACGTTTTTTTCCCCCATTTTTAAAAAAAGGAAACAGAAACGAGGCAAAAACCCTAAAAGACCTGTGCCTCTGAAAAGTTTTGTGGCAAAGTCATGGAGAAATTATCAGGAGGAGAGTGGTCAAAACACCGGAAAGGAACAAGATTATAAATAAAAAACCGCAGGGGTTTCAGGGAAGGCAAATCTTGTATCCAAACCTCCGGAGTTTTTATGAAAAGGGTAACAGAAGAAGACACGAGAGAGAGGGGGGGGAAAGATTGCTTTTTTTCCTAGACTGCAAAAGGGCCCTTTTTGAAAACATTTTCCCCAAAAAGGGGTTTAGTGCAGAAGCGGGGGGATCGGGGCGAAAGAAAAAGGGGGGGCAGTGCAATGGAAAAGGGGAATACCGACAGGGAGGCAGAAAAACGAGTCAATGGTACATGAAGAGGAAATCACAGTAGGCCCCTTTTTTTACGAGGGGGGTCTCACAGGGTCAGTTCTGGGAAACCAGTGCTATTTTTGATTTTATTTAAAACGACAGGGAATGGAAGGAATAGACCCTGAAGTTCCCTGTTCGCAGATGACGCAATTTAAAAGAGAAAAAATTAAGTCGGACGGGATGGGGCGGAAACTGCAAAGAGACCTGACCGGCGGGACATGGGGTCCAGAAACTGGCTTTTTCCGAATTCAATCCTGCCAAATGCAAAGTCATGAAGATTGGGGGGGGGCAAAGAAGCCGCAGACAGAGTATGGGCTAGGTGGACAAAGACTACAGACCCACTAAAGGAGAAAGCCCTTGGGGTGACTATAACACAAACACATCACCGGGGCACACAAAAACCAAATAACTGCTGCAGCAAAAGGGGCCCGCCGGGCCCAAACCTGAAAAATAGCTTTCCAAAACCTTAATAAGGAATCTTTTTAAGACACTTTTACACTGTGTATTTTAAGGGCCCCATACTGGATATGCGGGCACCAGCCCGGGAACCCACACCGGGTAAAGCACGTCAAAAAGTTAGAGAAAGTAAAAAGGGTTTGCAACAAGGCAAGTCCCAGAGCCAAGGGAATGTCGACGGGGAAAAGGTTTTAAGGGGAAATCGGCGACGACCTGGGGGGAACAAAAGGGTCGGGGGGAAACATGAAAACAAAATAAAAGATACTGCGGGGAATAGACAAGGTGGACAGAGATAGGATTTTTCCAGAGAGGGCACACAGAAAAAAAGGGGGTTCACAACTGGAAGCTGAAGACTCAGCAAGCCCAAACAGGGCTTGGGAAAAGTTTTTTCTTCATCATAGATTGTCAGAAAAAGTGGAAAAAAGCCACCCAATAAAGTAGGGGAGGCGGGAACCTTACATAGTTTTAAGAAGAGGTATGACAAAGCTCGGGAAAGGGCGGGGGGGGAGAGGAGAGGATCCAGTACGATCAGTGAAAGGCGGGGCCGGGAGCTGATTCTCGCCCCCTCCCACCACAATTGGGTGATCCACCCACACACACACACACACACACACACACACACCCCACACACACACACAACACACACACCCCCAAAACCAAAAAACAACACACCCCATTACACATACAAAAACACACACACATTACCCCATGCACAACACCCCACAAACATACACCCCACCACACCAACCCACATACCACTTACCATACACACACGCGCGCACACACACGCGCCCACACACGCCCCACACGCCCCACAAAACCACAAAACGCCGCACACACACACACGCACACCTCACCACACAACAGGCCTAGTGTCTAATCGACATGTGCCAAGGCAAAATGGTAACTAACACACACATCCCCAAAACACACAAAACCCCCCACCACAAATGGGGTGAGTACAAAAAGGTGAGAAACACCACACACACATAAAACCCCACACACCCCAGGAAGATGGGGGGGAAAAGATAACGACATAAAAAATACGGAGGGGAAAATTTGACAAGGTGGACAAAGACAGGAGTTCCAAATTGGACACATAAAAAGGGGACACAGTTGGAAGCTGAAGACACAGATGAATCACGGGGATTTTAGGAAGTATTTCTTAAAGCCAAGAGTATTCATAAGGGAATTTTTTTGGGGAAGCGTTTAAATTGGGGGCAAAATCCTTACATACTTTAAGCAGGGGATGATAAAGCTAAAGGGCCCCGGGAGAGTGACCTGTGCGATCTTTGAAGAGGCGGGGCCAGGAGCTGGGAACCTCGACCCCCGCAACCTCAACTGGGTGAGTACAACTAGGTGAGTACACCCACACACACACACCCCACCACACACACAGCGCAATCGGGTCTCCCCAAAAATTTACACACTGCACTTCATTCCAAAATCACATCAAAGGACTCTAAAAAATTTTCAGGGAAGTTAAAGAGAGGCATTTTTAGTAATTGTAAAAGCCCATCAGGAATCCGTGGGACGGGCATTTTTCCCCACACTGATGAAAAATTCCAAAACTTACAGTGAATGCCACAGACAGGCTAGGGCCACAGACAGTGCTATGTCACAAAACCGTGCTAGGGCCACAGCCCATGCTATCCACGGGACAGTGCTATCCCCACAGACATGCTTTTCCCATCTCAGTAGTAAAACCCAAATTTACCAGTAACCACTGTGCCAGTTACCACCCAACCGTCTCTGCCTGAGTCACTGTTGAAAATCATATTGGGGCTTTACCTGGCAGAAATTCCCAAAAACCCTCTCACAAGTGATTATTTCTAAAACCTTTTTTTGTTGCACTTGTTCTGGGAGGAAAAAATTTGTTGCACTTGTTCTGCAGTAAATTTTTTTGTTTTCCTTTTTCTGCCCGGAATTTTTTTGTTCACTTGTTCTGCAATTTAATTATTTTTTTTGCACTTGTTTTTGGGAGTAAAATTTTTTTCTTTATTGGAAAAATTTTTTTTATTATTTTTTTAATTTTTTCTATGCATTTTTAGAAAAAACCTTTAAATTTCCCAGTTAAAAATTTTGTAATTTTATTTTTTACTTTTTTAAAAATTTATTTTTAAAATTTTAAAAAAAATTTAAAATTTTTTATTAGCAAGATAAAAGGGCAGCTCATTTTGCATTTAATTCAGTCCCAGTAATATTTTTTTCCTTTTATATTTTTAATGTAAATTTTTTTATCTTGACCAAAAGTCCTTCACATTGAGTTGTCCTTTTCCCCTTGCGTGTATCTTTGACATTTTTTTTTTTTTCCTTCCCGCAAAAAATTAGTTTTCATCTTTATTTTCAATTCTAGAATTTTATATAAATTTTTTTAAAATTCAATTTTTTTTTGCCTTATTTGTTCTCGTTTACTTTGCCATTATGTCTCACATACCGTCCCAAATGAAAACATTTAAATGAATGTTTTGAAAACTCAGACCCCTCAGGCTACTGTTGCCCCCGCAACGGTCCTCACAGTTCCTTACCGAAATGACAGGGCCGACCCCCAAAACCGAGATACTATAGTTATAAATCGTGATTCCCTTGATGCGTTTTCCCTTTTTTCAAAGGGCCCTGTACAAAAGTCTTGAAGCAGGTTTTTTCGGCCATTCGTTCTTGGGCTGGTGCTCAAATTTTTGGGCCTCCTTCAGAGGAAAGTCTATCAGACTTGCTATAAACCCCTTTATCGATCCCCCCCGCTGCTGTTCACGTTGTTGATCTCCTTGAAAAGCGAACTTCGGAATCTTACTAAGTGGTTTACAATATGAGGAAATGATTCCCTTCCCTTTCCTTTTTCCCAGAAAAAAAAGCGATTTCCCTATGTCCCTTTTTTTAGGGAACTAGTGAATGCTACAAACCCCTGAGTAATGAATCGTTGAGTCATCTGCTGTTTGTTTTAAAAAACTTTTATCATCATTTATCAATTTCTGTTTCCCAAACAACATCTTTTCTCCCCCGAAGAGGCTAAACCATTTAAAAGAATCGCTTGCTAAAAAAGCAGCTTTTGGAGCAATTAAAAAACTAATGGGCCCCCCGCTTTTCCCTGTGTGCTTATAGGCTCATCCCCAACTGTTAAAATGGAAAACCCCTTACAGCCTTAAAAACATGTACGTTCCTTGGGCCCCCGGGTACTTTAAACCCTGTTTTTAAAATTTAATTTTTACCATATGCCTCAGTCTGCAAACCCCCTCTTGTTTGCGCCCCAGAGACAAATCCCTGGGCGTCAACCATCTCAGAGATCACCAAGAACCAGTGTACAGAGTCGTTATATACACCTCGTAGTATTCGAGTAATTCCTTAAACCCTAGTGGGGGACTTGTTATAATTGTGGTTTCCGTGGCCATATTGGGAATTAATTTTTCCTAAAAAGTTTCCCTAAAGAGACGTCGTAAATGTGAAAGATACCCTCCCTTTCCCCACTGTAAATTACATAAAAATACATGGACATGACATATCGAGTTTCAAGGGCCCCCATAACCTTCAGTAAAACCCAGGTCTTTTTTCCCTGGCCGTTTTCCCAAACCCCAAAAACCCGTAAGGAAACAGATATCTGGTTTTTTCAAAATAACCCGAACCAGGCCCCATTCTTCCAATTCCAAACTAACCAGAAAACCCGGCTCGTTTTTTCCAATTCGGGGGAAATTCCCAGCGCCCCAGTTCCCAAAACCCCCCATGGGGACAGTAGGGGATAATGGTACACCACCCCCTTTTACAATTCCTTTTAAGCCTTAAGCATCTCGAGAATGACAATCCTGCGATGAAAGTTGCTTCCCTGTCCTTTTGACAAAAGTGATTTTTGGGTTTAAGTGGAACAAGTCTTTTCTGATGACACTCCACCCCTTTTTTTTTGCACAAAACTTCCAATGCCCCCATAGCCCCTGTAGTTTCAAGCATCTGTTCATAATGCCCCGTTCATTTGTTCCCTGGACCTGGTGCGCAATCAATATTAAATTTGGGCTATTTGTTTTTAAGGGTAACAGTTACGAATGTCCCTTTTTCGTAGAACCGACTCATGTGGCCCCCCCTTAGGGGGAGTAGGGCTGGTTCTCACCGCGTGTCCGAGGTCCCGGGCTTTTCCCCAACCCCTTTCTATCCAAGGTAGAGACTTCACTGCTTCCTTTCCCTTTTTTGGCGACCAAAATTAAATTTCCCCGGTGACCTTTTTACTGGGGTTTTCTTCCCTGCCCAGACTTTCGCATTGTGCCGCCCTTATCGATGGCTCCCAAATTGACGACTTGATCGTTTCCCTTCTGGGGTTTTCCCGCTTGGATCAGAAAACTGTTATAAATGCTCGATATATGTACGGATTAAGTCCCCTTTCAAAACTAATCATTCTCCAGAAACGACCCAAGCGGTTTAAGGGGGCCGGGGAATTCCCGGGCACTCCCCCTCATGTTTCCCCCCCAAACCGTCAGACCCTTGGGAGGATAGTCCGATTTCCCCCCCCAAATGTCCCCCAGGGCACCCCAGAATTTCCTTTTGTGGGACAACCATCCCCTGCAAAGCCTGTTGTTTTTGTAGAATTTTTTCCACAGGGGACCCCCTTTTCGAAAAAAATTTCTTTCAACTAGTAATGCCATCTCTTGTTGATGGGCACAAGCCGCTGCAGAAAGACGTCTCTGTTGCGGCCCAGTGCTCTCACTAGATGTCCCGGAGGTTTTTTCCTAGTGCCCAAAATGGGGATTTAAAAAAATAAATTGACAGTGGGTTCTTGCAAAGTTTAAAAAGGGCTATTTGTTTTTAACCCCAAACCTTTCATGTTGTTTAAAAGATAGTAAGAACCTTTGGTGGCTTTGCAGGTTTTTTTTTAGATCCTTCATTGCCAATTTTTTTTTAAGCTCTCCTCTAACGGAAATTGGGTTTAAAAAAGAAAGCCCCCTTTTGTTTTTGGGCCTTCCCTCAAAAAGAGCATTCAAAAATCTAAAAGAAAAACTAACATCTGCTCCAATTTTGAAAATTTTCCCGATTTTTTTTAAGCCTTCTACTGACAAATGAAACAAATTTTAATTGGCCCAAAATGCCGTACTAGCTCCCAAAAACCGAGGGAAGTACAACGGGAGTTGCATTTTTAGCCGAGTCCTTACGAAGGCGGGAAGGAATTTAACATAACTGAGGGAAGAAGCTTTAGCAAAAAGTATGGTCTTTAAAAACACTTCCGAGCATTATTTTTCAGTACCGTTCATGTTTTTGACGAGCCTGGCCCCCACTGATCCCTTATTCCCCGAAAAAAACAAACCCACTGGAAGGTTTCCAATGGGCCCTTTACTACCAAGAGTTTTATCCCACCTTTGAGCATTTACCCCGGCAAGTCAAATGTAGGCAGTGCCCTTTTCGCGACATGTTATATAGTAACTGCAGACCCTTTCCCTTTAGTGCTGAAGAAAGTAAAAAAAAGGGTCAACAACAATACCATGTGGTCTGGTTGGGGATTCGATTCCTGCTTTCCCGGAAAAAATCTTTTCTGACTGTGAAGCCCCAGCACCCATCAGTGAATTTGTCCCTGAACCAAGAAATTTCGTATCGAACAGCCCAGGGGGGGGGTTCCTAGCAGAAGAGTAAACCTTTTTGTAATTCCCATCACTAGTGAATGTAGCCTTACAGCTAGTTCACGATGTACCAGGTGGTTTCACACCCGGTATGGATCGTTCAGTAAAACAAGCCAAAAAATGAAATTCTTTTGGCCTAGTATGGGAACCCGAATTTTCTGAGTATGTTAAGAAATGAAGGGGCCCGCATGCAACAATAAAAAAAACAAATTGGGGGGGGGAAAAAGGGGCCCCAAGCCCAAACCAAGTATATCCAACTACTAGGGGAACCGTGGGAAAGAGTTTTCGCTAGATTTTTTTAACTAATTTCCAATGTTCCCCCCAAGGTAACAAACATCTGTGTGTTATGGTAGACCATTTCACCAGATATTGTGAGTTAGTTTCCTATTGCGATAAGACTGCCGAGACAGTAGCAAAAAGCGTTTAAAGAACGCATTATCTGCAGGCATACCACCCTAAGTCCCTAGTAACAGATAATGGAGGTGAATTCTGTAATGAAATTCTTGAAAATTTGTGCACCTTGTACAAGAGAGCATGGCTTGCTTCTGCAGTGTTTTAAAAGCTGGGGTTTTGGAGAGTTGAAGGAGGAGGTCTTGCTTCTCCAGGAGGAGATTAGGAGGCTGAAGGTCCACCTCAATGGGCTGGGAGGGGAGTGTGAGGTGGTTGGAGATGTGGGGAATGAGGCTTCTAGCAGTGAGGTGCAGTCTGTCTCTCACTGTGAGGAGGCTGTAGGTGGGGAGGTAGCAACGGCTACCAGCAGTGAGGTGCAGCCCAGCACCTGCTACAAGTGGCGAGTTGTTCACAGTAATGGGAGGCGCATCAGAGTAAGGAAAGTTAAGAGTGCAGATCTGAAGGTAGGAAATCGCTTCTCTGTTCTCCAGGATGAATGTACTTCAGTGGCCAGTGAAGGTAAGGGTACTACTGCCCCTGCTAATGAAGGTAAGCGCATTCTTGTGGTTGGTGACTCTCAGGTAAGATATGTTGACCGTGCTTTTGTAATAGGAATAAGAAGATGAGAGATAGAGTGTGCTTCCCTGGAGCTGGTGTTGGGGACATTGTCAACAGACTGGATAATATCATGTCAGGTAATGGGAACAAGCCCATTATCTGTCTCAGTGCTGGTGGAAATGATATGGGAAGGGTAGGAGAGAAGAGCTGCTAGATAAGTACAGGTCAGCTATAGATTTCATTAAGTCTAAGGGAGGGATCCCAATCATATGTAGCATCTTGCTAGAAGGGGAGTAGGAAATGAATGGTTGTCTAGGGCATTGGTGTAAATTGCTGGCTAGACAGATACTGCAAGGAACTTGCAATCCCATTCATTGACAACTGGAACAACTTTTATGGCAAACATGATATGTATGCAAGGGATGGGGTTCATCTCTCTGGGGCAGGGGTGGTAGCACTTGCAGACTCGATTGAGAAGCCATTGGTGAAATGCCTATGATTTTAAACTGATGGAAGAAGAGGTATGGGTGTGTGTGGGAAACAAGCAGGTTGCAACACTAGGGTTGGAAACAGTAAATGTATAAAAGCATTCAGCATGAGTTATAAATAAAGACAATAGAACAGGTCAGCAAACAAAGGGGGACAGCAGAGGGCAGCAAGGGACTAGCTCCCTTAAGGTTTACTATACTAATAGCAGGAGTGTTAGAAATAAGATAGATGAGCTAAGATTAATTGCAAGTGCAGGAAACATAGATATTATTGCTATAACAGAGACCTGGCTCAATCTGAAAGTAGAGGGGAAAGCCCTCTGAATGTCACTACAAGGCTATAAATTATTCCACACTGACAGGGTCAACAGGAAAGGTGGTGGAGTAGCGAGTATGTCGAGACAATTTAAATTGTTGTGTTAGACAAGATATTAAATTAGAAGCGTCAGCCACTGAATCTGTTTGGTTACAGCTTCTCGAGGGGCCGAGAAAAATAATTTTGGGTGTGATTTACAGGGCCCCAAATCTTGATAGGGAGTGCAGTAAACTTCTATGGGACGAAATTCGTAAGGCATTACATACGAAATGTTGTGCTAATGGGAGATTTCAACTATAGACAGATTGACTGGAGCAATTTGACAGGAAATTTAGAGTCGGGTGACTTTCTTGATACGATCCAGGATTGTTTTTTTAAAACAGTTTGTGACAGAGCCAACTAGGGAAATAACCTCCTTGACTTGGTTCTTGCCATAGGGAAAAATAATTAAAATCTTGAGGTTAAGATGACTTGGG
>NW_026467047.1:0-13599 GCF_026875155.1 Cherax quadricarinatus
TTGCACTTTCTCACGTACTGATATTTAAATTGATCACTGTAGTGATATTTACATTGACCATGGTAGTGATGTTGTCATTGGTCATGGTAGTAATAGTCACATTGTTCATCGTAGTGATGTTCACATTGATAATGGTAGTGATATTCACATTGATCATGGTAGTGATGTTCACACTGATAACGGTAGTGATGTTCACATTGATCATGGTAGTGAAATTCACATTGAACATGGTAGTGATATTCACATTCATCATGGCACTGATGTTTACATTGATCATGTTAGCGATATTCACATTGATAATGGTAGTGATATTCACATTGGTCATGGTAGTGATATTCACATTTATCATGGTAGTGATATTCACACTTATCATGGGAGTGATATTCACATTGATCATGGTATTGATATTCACATTTATCATGGTAGTGATATTCACATCGATCATGGTAGTGATGTTCACATTGATAATGGTAGTGATATTCACATCGATCATGGTAGTGATGTTCACATTGATAATGGTAGTGATATTTACATTGATCATGGTAGTGATGTTCATATTGAACATAATAATGATATATCCTTATTTACTATGAGTACATGTACAAGGTATAGAGTCCTAGATAGAAGTCCCTTGTTATGCTGAGCATTTCGGGCAAATTAGGTCAATTTTGTCCCAGGATGCGACCCAAACCAGTCGACTAACACCCAGGTACCCATTTTACTGATGTGTGAACAGAGACAACTGGTGCAAGGAAACACGTCCGAAGTTTCCACCCCTTCGCCGGGAATCGAACCCGGACCCTCGCCGTGTGAATCGATAGTTTTTGCCACAAGGTCACGGGACCAGGTAGTGATGTTTAGGTTGATACTGGTAGTGATATTCACATTGCACATGGTAGTGATGTTTACATTGATCATTGCAGCCATTTTTTCTATCCATTCATAGCGCACTATCCACAACTATGCCACTATCGACCACTATGCTACTATCCACTATAGCACTATTCCTCTACCCCCTCCTATGCAATGACTCTCTACTATGACTCTGTCTCTATCTACTTCGATATCAAAGGAACTGAACCTGATGACATTAGAGGAAACCTGAACAAGAGAAAACTTGATAGCAGCAAACAAAATTCTTGGGTAGACAGGGATAGACCGAGAGGCGAGAACGTGGTACATGAGGGCATAGCTGGAAGTTGAAACCCCAGATAAGTTATAGGGATGTCAGGAAGTAGTTCTTCAGTCTCAGGGTGATTAGGAAGTGGAATAATCTTGAGGAAGATGTGGAGGAAGCAGGCCCCATACAAAGTTTACGAGCAGGTACTACAGTGACCACAAGGCTTGGGAGGAACACATCTGAGAAACAGGAAGATGAGAGGTCTGACCACGTATAGGTATGTACGGTACACAACGTCACTTATTATTCAGAAAACTGTTGTCTATCGATCATTAACATTTCCTGAATCCCACACAGCAGCGCTCATCTCCGAGATTATTCAGGAAGAAATGAATGGATTCAACACACCAGCTTCTAAAATTTATTTCATAGCAGGAGATGATAGTGTCAGTGTTTTCAAATGAATTACAGGGACAGGATACAACAGTTTGCCATGTTTTCTATCTTCACTTAGACTGGTTTTCCATGAATTGTATTCTGAAGCAGAGAGTAATATAAGACATGACTGTGAGCCACTTCAGACACTCTTCCAGCCTGCAGTAAGAACAAAATGAGCTACCAAAACACACTCATTCTGAATGTGCCTAACCACTGGAATATAACTCAATGCTAGATAGCAGATGTGACAAAAAATAAAAAAATACATTTTAGATAACACTAGCCTACAATCATTGGATTGAAGTAAATAGAAGCATATTGCCATGTTCTTTTTTTTTAATATATTCCACAAAGTAACTATATGACTTAGTGCAAGAAACTGTTTTGTCTCAGAAATACTGCCTTAAGAACAAAATTTGAAACACTTCACCAACAAAGCTTTGAAAGATTCAAAATTTTCACGCTAGGGTAACACACCATCAGCTTCCAAAATGTCACTGTTAACTAGGTACGAGTTGCACCACTGACTACAACTCGATACTCAGCAGATGTAATACTTAGACAAATGTAATACTTATCTATAAAGCAATAGGCAGGTTCTAGCTTCAATTATATGCCTTTTAGCCTAAACCCTCCATTGTGGGAAAAATTGTATGGACCCAATAATTCTCTAGAGAATGCGAAGCCACCTTGGAAGATTAAATTGGTCATAAATCTCGGCACAGTTTTACAACTGGGGCGTCTGCCATAACTGTTTTTCGTTAAGGTATTTGATGATGTAGATCATGGAAATGGATTTCATTTTGTGAATATGGAGTTTCAGTAAAGATTTGATAGAGTTCCATACAGAAGATTGTCGAGGAAAGACGTAAGAGAGAGGGATTACTGTCTTTGTCGAGGGCTTGGTTAACAGACAGTAACAGAGAGTTGTGCATAAATGGGGAGAAATCAGAAGTGGGGACGAGTCACAAGCGGTGTTCCACAGGGTCAGTGTTGGGCCCTTGTATTTCACAACATACATAAACACATAGATGAGGGAATTTTAATTGCTTTTCCATGAACCTACAGAGAGTCAGATTTTTTTCTATGTACATAGTTTTTCTTTGAAGCAATTGAGAATGTTTTCACTTGATTGGGGTTAATACATTCAAAGTCGATGTATTTTTCCTAAAAGAAACTGGTTGATAACTGCAATATCAGGGAAACCATACTTTTTCTCCAAATAGAGAAAAAGGACATTCTTATATATGTATTTTTTAATGTTAATTATTCTCATCAAGTTTGGCTTGATTTAATTAGCGTGGACAACGCGTTGTAAATTCCATACAATTAGCCCTCGCGTACGAAATTAAAAATAATTGATGAGATTTCGAGAATTGCATTTCCAAAAACAGTTAAACAGGTGTCATTTGGCTGCATTTTCAATTGTCTGTGATTGGTTATCTAATAGAGTCATCAACCTATATTTTGACCCACCACAGTTACTCCGGTGATCTCATGAAACTCAAAAGAACAGAAATTATTAAGAATTACGCCTGTCTAATTTTTCTGTAGTTTTGCGTTAAAACTTGAAAATTGTGTGGAAGCAATGTGCTGATGGAAAGTGCGATCTGAAGGACGTAAAAGCGGAAAAAGCAAGTCTGAATAAATGGTGACTTGCATGATAATAGGAGGAGTTAAAGAGAGAGAATTGGCACTTCTGAGGGAGATTAACTTTGAATTGGCATCTGGGTGAGATGCGGCGCCATTCCACATGCTTCCCCAAGGAGGTGTGATCCAAGTGTTGTTTTCCCATCAAAAAGTCAGTCTAGTCCATGGTTGTACATGCTGCTCATTCACAAGAGGGATACTTGTGATAATTGGTTTAAAACCGACAAGCTGAAGATAGACACTTACGTAACATATGGGAATCTTTATTGAAGAAACGTTTCGTCACACAGTGGCTTCATCAGTCCAACACAAATCAGAAGGGTGTCAGGAGAGGGGGAGTTCGAGGTAATCAGTCCCTCAGCCTGGAGTCGATGTGTTTAGTCCATCAATTGATGTTGCAGTGTCTGACAGATGTGATAAATGGTTTTAAAAACTCGACAATTCGAAGACTGAGAAGACACTTATGCAACACATGGGAATCTTTATTGAAGAAACGTTTCGCCATACAGTGCTGTTTTGTAATGGACTGATGAAACGCTTCCACTGTGTGGCGAAACGTTTCATCAATAAAGATGCCAATATACTGCATAAGTGTCTCAATTAGAGGGAGACATATTGAGTTTTTGTTGGAGGAACAGGGTATTTGTGGTTATTGGGCTGGAGGGGAAGGGCGAAGAGGCAGAGTCACCTAATATACATTACCTTTAGCAGACACATCTACAACCATCCCTGTAACTGCTTTCCACCACCAGCACCATTGTCCCTCGTGACCAACACCACCTCCTCTATGGGAAGAGTTTGGTAGAGACAAAGAGTGTTTGGTGGACATTGATGGAGTGTTTGCGATGGACAGGGTAATCCTGGATAGAAATGAAGCAGTGTCAGGCTTCTAATGTAGAGTCAGATCAGATGAAGAGATCCGGTGTTTGAGAAATTTGGGACTAATCGGAAAGGAAGATAGTAGAGAATTACCTAGTTACAGTATAAACACCGCTAAATGTTTTTAATTAAGATTAAATCTTGTTGGCCGGGCCAAGACATTATATAAAGTATAAAATATGTTATTTTAAGATCTCGTAATTGATTTTTATATAAGAAAATCTGGGAAGGAAGAGTGCTAACGGTGCATTAAAGACGATACTGGATGAGCCGGGTTTAATGCGAGGAAAGATATGGAGATGGTGGAGGGTAAAACGAAAAAAAAAATTATACCATACAACAAACCTTCATAGAAGTAATTTATGTGATCATAAATCTATAAGAAGCACCTGGTTCACACAGAATATACCATTTTCTTTTTCTTAAAAATGTAAAGTTAGTAATGATTGAGACACTTAACAACATATGGAGTCTTTAATGAAAGATACGTTTCGTCCGCCATACATGCTTACATCATTCCATATAAAGGAGTAAGTGAAGAACAGGAGGATTTTGAGGTAATCAGGTCAGTCCTAAGCCTTGAGTCGATGTAACCAGTCCTTCAATCTTGTAAAGAATACAAGCATATGTGCGTAGTGGACTTGTATTATAAATATAAACAGGTGAGTTGAAGCAGTCGTAGGTGTATCACACGTTGAGAAATCCCAATGTGGAAGTAGGTCTTCGTCCAAAGGTTGACAAGTGCTGAAGAATTCCTTTTATCAAGATCCCGTCAGAAATCATGGGATCTGGTAACACAATTAAAAAAAAAGAGAAAACTTCATACAGCCACCATTTCATACGACAGCCACTGAACTACGAGTCCACTGGCTGGTCCACCTTTTCTGACAAACGAGTCGTCTGCTTTTAACCTCTACAAAACATGCTAATACTATACAGAAGACTACGCTCAAACCTCTCAGGCTTCACACAATGCGCCTAGAGGGATGGATCAGCAAAAAGTCTCTCCCTTTTAGGAAAAAGTGGCAGCTTGTGAGTAGGCACTTCGCTCCCGGCGTCCCGTCAATAATCGATCCTCAGGTACTGGAGGTGAGCCACTCTTGTTAAATCCGAAATCCCAATTTAACTATCTCCGCTCTTCTGGACATCACACGTTGTACTCTTCAATATTTTTCCAGATTTCGTGCGTCCTTATTTCTTTGATTCACACATTAAAAATAGAACCAGGTTCGATCACGAGGCTGAACACACTAAAGTAAAGAGAAGCAGATCATTTTCCTCTTTTTCTCTGAAAATTGATTCAAACGGGTCTGGACCTCATCTCATCCGTTAGCCTCCCAGGCTGAAGGCGGCCTCTCAGAGACAGGTTCTCGGCCTCACTCAGCTCTTGTTTCAGATTTAATCCGAGCCATGACTCTTGATCTCGCAGGCTTGGCAGCCCACGAGCGGCATGTCGCCTCGTTCCCGAACCTTTGCCTTCCCAGGTGCAGTTCTCGTTCTCATGGCCCTCGATTCTCGCGGTCTTCCGACCTTGGTCTCGGCCTCGTCAGTGACTAACTCAGCTTCAACCCTAGCCAAGACCTGAAGGCTTCTTTTACCTGAACCTCAGCCTTCAAGACTAGGGAGACCTTTCGAGACTATCGTGTTCGGCTCTCGCACTTTCGTGACATTGGCCTCACAGCACGAACCTGTTTCTTTCTCGCCTCTCGAGCCCTGATCTCAGCTTCAAGGGCCCGTGTCTCCATACTCGAGCCAAAACTCTTCAGATCGCGCCTCAGACTCCTGCACCAAGCCTCCGCCTTCCTCACCCTCATGCCCCCTCGTTCGTGGCCGGATTTTGGCCTGTTCATCTAACTGATACGCGTCAGTAGCGCTTCTGACCATCCCTGGGCCCTTCCTGACAATCCCTCAGACGTTCCGCAGAAAGTTCTACGACAATGAAAGCTTCATTTAATTTCCATTTTAGGTAACGACGCAACGAAATACGAAAGAAAAAGATACGAAGTGACAACGCTATGAAAAATAAGTGAAATATAGAAGACTGAAACTAGGATTTTAATATTTATTTATTTTTATTTAGTGCATTGTATCAGAAATGAAAACTTGAAACAATGGTAGTAATTATTTTTTTTCGAGTTTCATTTTTTTGGTTAGTGTTTTAAGGCGATGAGGGTTAGTGGAAATGTGTATAATTGTGTATATTTTAGTTGTTTAAAAATTAAGTATAATAAACAGTAGACGCTGGTAGTGCATTTATTTGGAGTGTATTAATGAGTATTAATGTAAAACAGTGTGTGTGTGTGTGATTGGCAAGGGTCGAATTCAGCTCCAGGTCCCGCTCTTTACTGTGTGCGTGTGTGTGTGTGGTGTGTGTGTGTGAGTGTATTATATTGGAAATCTGGTGTGTGTGTGTGTTAGTGAAGTGTGAAGATGTTCTAAATGTAATCTTCCTGTCGCTGATTCTAGGTGTTCTAGGGTTCTAGCCTGTTTGGAACCCGCACTTGATAAAGCACGTCAAGAAACTAGAGAAAGTACAAAGGTTTGCGACAAGGTTAGTTCCAGAGCTAAGGGGAATGTCCTATGAAGAAAGATTAAGGGAAATCGGCCTGACGACACTGGAGGACAGGAGGGTCAGGGGAGACATGATAACGACATATAAAATACTGCGTGGAATAGACAAGGTGGACAAAGACAGGATGTTCCAGGGAGGGGACACAGAAACAAGAGGCCACAATTGGAAGTTGAAGACACAAATGAGTCAGAGAGATGTAGGAAGTATTTCTTCATCATAGAGTTGTAAGGCAGTGGAATAGCCTACAAATGACGTAGTGGAGCAGGACCATACACATTTTAAGACGAGGTTTGATAAGCTCATGGAGCGGGGAGAGAGAGGGCCCCAGTACAACACGGTGAAGAGGCGGGGCAGGACTAAGACTCGACCACTTGGCACAAACACTACAATAGGTGAGTACAAATAGGTGAGTACGTCAGTCAAATGGCCGCTCCATTGTTTATTTACTGATTTCAAAAATAAAGAACGGAGGTTTTGACTCGCTGACACAATGCTCTTTTCTGTCAAGTTTAGGGATTCAACAGATACGAGATTGCATGACTTGTGTGCACACATATTCTGTGGCAGATCAACACATTTTTTGTCAATCACCACTGAACTATAGTTTTTTAAATTGTTTTAATCCTCTTTTTTGAAGCGGGACAATATCATTGTTTAAATGACTGTGGTAACCCCTCGTGTCAAACTCCTTCATACAATAATAAACGCTTAAGATAACGATTTATTACAATTGTGTTAAATATGGAACTCTCACAGTCAGGACCCGGAGCAAGTGCACGGGTAAGCTGTCATGGCTTCTTCTCGAAGCAACTGTGAAGAAAGCAAAACGCGACGAATGTGTTTAGATTATGGCAGTGTTTTGTGTCTCATAAGAAACTCTACACAAATAACCGTACATAGGAGAGAAAAGTTCCATGAAACGTTTAGTGAAACGTGGACCATTTAGCAAGTTACACTAAAACATAAAGATGAGGAAGCAGTGTACATATAGAAGAGAGAGACAGAACGGACAAAGAGAGGAATAATCAAGTGGATAAGTAGTGATAGAGTTAAAGTTGGTATTGGAAGATGGTAGTAGTGGTAGTAGTAAGTAGGAGTAAAGTGGTATGTGCACAAGACAGAAAGGGTGAACTGAGGCTTCCATACATAGACCTGATAAGAGGCTCACTCTGACTTCTGTATTTACTTATTATCATATCGTCACCTTTAAGTATAGTTCTATACTGGATGCGGTTTGTTCGCCCTGGTTTTTTTGGCATAGTGTATTTTAGATTTTTTTTAAAATTTCATTTATGGTTCTTTGCTCTGTCTCTCCTGGCTCTAGATGATGCCAACAGTTTGTGGCTCGATGTTCTCCACTTCTCCAAATTTACCTTTGGCTCTACAGATAATTTGGCTGCCTTTGAGGAGATCTTTATCTGTATTCTTTGTGTTAGAGTGCCCTCTCTCTCTCTCTCTCTCTTTAGCTTGCTTCTCCTGCTGTAAGGTGTGTGTCTGGAGCATACTTCAAGCACCAAAGAGTTCATCATCTCGAGGATTGCTTCAGATCTTTTTATACCTATGTCCCTAGGTCCCCCCCCATTTATTTGGTTCCAGTGTTCTTGTTAAAATGGATCTGATGAAATCGCCCTCAACTTGATCCGTGTTTCTCTGCCCCAGCGACCACTGTGCACATAGGCTTTTATCTTGCTTTTATGTGGTGGTCTGAGATTTGCAGTCTTCGATTTTTTTTTATGTCCCTAACTAGGTCCTCGTTATCATATATATAGGTCTACGGCGTCAGAAGAAACACCCCCCTAAACAGAAGAATGGAAAAAATATAATTTATACTTTCCAGAGTTGAATAATGAAACTGCAATAAAAATAAAAATAACCACCTGAAGTTTTAGTGCGTTTATTGAGGCAGGAACTATTTTAATCAAGGACGTCCTCTCAGGTTCTTTATCCTAGGTCGACTGTGTTATTCTTGATCTTACACAGATGGAGAAGTTTCCTGTCTTGGTTGGTTAGGGGCGGAATCACACTTCACATTGCGTGAACCGATAGATCCCCTGTTGCCGGGTAATGTAAGCTCCAAAAATACCGAGCGTCCTGGCTGGCAGGAAGACCCACGCAGGCAGCAAAGTTGGCAATGATAAAAAAAGAACACGATAACAAGATGGTTTATCAAAGACTAAGGGTGGTAACTGTATTTCACTGTCATTACTGGTAACCAGGTTAAAACACAAACAATATTCTTGTTAGATCACCTTACCTGAGCAGGAGAAGAGTGGAGATGAAGTGACTACCCAACTCCAACTCCAAACCAGGTAAGGTTATAATACTTCCAGATTAGAAACTAAAAATTTCAGACGCCGATGAAATCTATCGTTTTTACAGCGGCCGGCTAGATGGGACTGCGGCGGTGACTCGCTGTAACTCTCTCGGATTCTAAAATACCACTAATCCTATATGCCGGCTTTTCCCCTCACAAGGGTAATTTTCGCAGTATTGTTATTCAGCTATCTGCTGGCTTAAGAGGTTTAAATAATTCTGTTCTCTGGAATCTGTTTTCTTAAATTAGTTCCAGGACTCTCTTGTATAAGAGAGTTCTTCTTGAGACTCTTTTTAAGATGTGTCTCAAACTTGATGTCCTTCAAAACTGTATGATATTTTGAGAAAGGTTTGATTGGAGTTATCAAGGCAATGCTCAATATCCATTAACTGGTCCTTAATTAAATTCTCAGAGCAATATGATGTTTCATTGAAAACAAATTACACATCTACTCCTTATGGAAACTGAGGAAATAATAGCTAGACTGAGTAATACTGCAAACTCTAATCACACAACAAAGCGGAAAAGTAATGTGAAGGACCTGGGAGTGTAATGTCTGAGGATCTCACTTCAAGGGAACACAACAATGCCACTATAACATCTGCAAGGAAACTGAATAGGATGAATAATTAGAACATTCAAGAAATGAGATGCCAAGTCACGATATCCTTTTTAAAACAAATCACATGTTCTCCTCTAGGCTGGAATACTGCTGTACATAAACATCCCTATCCCCATTCAAGACAGGTGAAATTGCTGATCTAGAATGTAACAGAGAACCATTACTGGCACGTAAATGTTCCATCAAACATCTTAACTACAGGGAACTCTTGGAAGCAAAGCACTTGACTTGTACTCAGTGGAGCACAGTCGAGAGAGATGCATCTCATATCTACACCTGGAAGATCCTGGAGGGACTGGTCTCTAATATCTGCACACAAAATCACTCCCTACGACAGCAAAGACAGGCAGGGGCCGATGCAACATACCCTCAGTGAAAAGTAGAGACTCCATTAGTACACTAAGAGAAAACAAGTTAGTGTCTGGGGCCCAAGACTGGGGCAACAGCCCCCCACCAGCCATAAGGGGAATTCCCAAATAAAACCCCGGGTTGCCTTCAAGAAGGAGCTGGACAGATACCTAAAGTCAGTGCTGGACCACCGGGCTGTGATTCGTACGTTGGCCCACGTTGCGGCCAGTAGTAACAGCCTAGTTGATCAGGCTCTGATTTACCAGGAGGGCATGGTCATGGACCGGGCCGCGGGGGTGTTGATCCCCGGAATACCCTCCAGGTAGACTCCAGGAGGGGCTTTTACACAAGCACAACAATTGGTTCAGGTTTTTATTTTGACTGTCAAAAACTTCGACCAAATCATTAGTGGTGTTCAGTAACTCACTTTATATGAACGAGTCTTAACATACAAACAGACCTTCGTCCTTCTTTCGTGCCTTTTTTTATCAGTCGCATCTAAATACGTTGTGCCATGGAACCCATATTTCATTATCAAACCAGTCTTTAATGTGAGTCTCCGTGAAAACTGCAAACATTACGTTTGACGTCATGAGAAAAAACCACTGATAAAGGGCAAATTTACTGCTTTTTTCCCGATTTGAGAGACTTTGTGCCTTTGTAAACACAAATGTGATACATTGCTAGTTGTTTTGCTGGGATCTTGTTGGTTGGGCTTAATATCTTTTTCCCAGATGATCCACCACTAGCGGGATCGTAAATGATGAAATTTTCTTACATTTCTTGTCATTTTTCTGCTTCCTTAGGTTGAATGATTATAGTTTGCATGGTCGTACTTGCGTCCCTGAGACTTTACACGCCTCGACACTTCTTCAGGTGGTTCGGGATAGTTTAAATCATACTATTTCTCTTCATTTACTGAACTATGGCACTTTTAAATGGGTGAAAGAGCTTGAAAGACGTAGAGCTGCATGTCGTACATGCAAGTTTCCCTTTTAGTTAGCCCCCAGTGGGACTTCATTAAAGATGTCAAAAAACAAGAGTTTGCATATTTCATGTTTCCGTTGCCTGTGGTTATGCGCTTGAGTTCCCATTTGTTGTAAATTTTTAGATGTTTTTCTAGATCCAAAACAACACTGATAGCAGTGCCTCCACTAGTGCTGCCGCCAGCTGCACTAGTACGAACATCTGCTGCAACCTTAAAGCGATCAAGGTCACTAGCACTAGCATTAAGAGTACCTGAGACAGGACCAGTGTGTCGAATGATCCGAGTCGAACCCCAAGACTAAAAGACAAAAAAAAAAAAAGAAAAGAAAAAATAAACGAAAGTTCTTAAACCCGGATAAGCAGTCAGGACTGAGAATAATTATGTTAAAAGACGTATGTCAAATCGGGTCTGGTTACATTAACGAGCCCAACACCTAGAGTAAAAAAAAAAAAAGAGTGGAATTCCTTGCTTAAAAGATTGGGGAGGAGAAAGTCGAATAATATGCACGCCCCTTACTCAACCATTCACCCATTTATACTACCTCCATCATTCATTTATACTTCTATTCTTATCTAATGAACTTTCCCCTCACATGCATTCTTTCTGTCTTCCTCAGATACACCATTGTACTTCAAATGTATCTTCAGTCCGTATACCTGACACGAAATGTAATGAGGACATTCCACATGACTGATAAAACGTGGGAAAAAAATCACCAACCTGGTTCACCCATATCTTGCATGGACTGATGGAGGTTTTCGGGGATGTGTTGTGGTCAGGGTACAGCTGTGGGTGAGTGTGGTGTCCTTTAATTGGGTGAAGATTGGCTGTACTGGGTCACACACAACAACATATTTCTGCTTTCTAATTTATCCACCGTTCTGATTGATACTTTTCTGGTAATTTTGGTTTGTCGCGTTTTATGTATTTTCAATACCTACAGTGTCGTGCTAGAGAGCGGATGAGGCGCGTGGCGAGGCGCTATGGGAGGGTGGCGAGGCGCTATAGTAGGGTGGCGAGGCACTATGGTAGGGTGGCGAGGTGCTGTGGGAGGGTGGCGAGAATTTTTCTCCTCTGCTGTACAGAGCAAAATATTTTAATAGCTACTAAATGCGCAGTATTATTCTCTGTACAAACTTAGTAAGCTAGCTAAAGTACGGACTTCCAAAGAGCAGTAAGGAAGACACACTGAAGTAGACACTTTTAGGCCTACAGCCTATGATTACCAACAACGATTATTTCTTATTAATTTAATTTGCTCACTGTTTTAATTCAGGTTGATGCCAGGTGGTAAAGCAACTGGATTATTTAGTATGATTTTTAAGAAGAGTGTGGTACCGTGAGATGTCTTCCCTCACTGTTTGGTTTATGTTTTAAACCAGTAACTAAAGAAGAGTTTATTCATTGTTATTCGTGTTTCAGTAACCACCCAGGAGGTGTTACCGTCCTGCCAATGAGTGTGCAACGGAAAACCAGTGTTACACAATGTTTGCTGGTGTCTTTTCGTTTTGTCTCGAACACATAAGATGGCAAATACATCTCGATACCTCTACCTACATCTAGTTCATGTACACATGTAGTTGTGCATGTACAGACATGTGTATTCGCACTCATCTGAGTTTACATGTAATCTAGTAACAATTCTTGTTCTTACAGAGTTTCCTTTCGCTTCTGTGTGGAACTAGGTCAGAATTCTTCCTGTTTAAGCCATATGTGTAGTAGAAGGCGACAATAATGCCGCAAGCAATGGGCTAGTAATAGAGATGTATCGGATATCCGCATCCGCGGAACATCTACACAATTTCTTACATCCGCGTCTGCATCCGCATCCGCATCCGCAAAATAAGTAAAACACCCTGATACACATCTGCATCCGCGGATATCTAAATTTGCACATCCGATACATCTCTAGCTAGTAGCCCCTTCAGTACAACTTACTATAAGTACAAAGGAGAAAATTTTAAAGGTGGGTTGTCTGAATGTGCGAAGTTGTAGTATAGATGTGAAGAAAGAATTGTTTGGGAATATTCTGAATGAAACTAGATGCATTTCAGTCTCGTATTAGAATTGAAGATTTAAAAGGAATCAGACAATTAAAAAGTAATCGAACGAAATATAATATTCAAATTCCTTCAAAATGGTAAATTAGGACTTACACAGCGGAAATCTAATTCACATCTTTCAAAGAGACCAATATTCTAAAATACAAAGGCAGGTTAAGTTTGAAGCCTGTCAGAAGTTGCATTATCAAGTTATCAGTACAGAAAGACTGAAAATAATCATGTGCAACAAAATTTTCACATGAAAAGTAGCATTTCATTTTTTTCCAGTTCTAAATATAAAAAAAGCAGATTAGGACCTACACCGGTCAAAATAGATCCAAACCTTTCTCCATTAAGAGTGGCCAGTTTTTAAGAAAGTAAATAGGGTAATTATGTGTCCAAGTAAGTTTTTGGAAGTCTAGTGTACTTAACATACAAATGTTGTTATAGGCACATTAGTGAAAATTAAAAATTTAAAAATTTGGATAACTTAATACTCACCAAATTATTCTCATTACTACTACTATACTAACACTACACTACTACTACTACTAAAAATAATAAAATAAAAAAAATAATAATAATAATAATAATTACTACAAGTACATGTACAAGGTATACAGACC
>NW_026467048.1:0-13713 GCF_026875155.1 Cherax quadricarinatus
AAAAATTTAAAATTAATAAATTATGTTTTTATGATAGCATACGAAGTGGCAAAATTCTGTAAGGTTTTCGGGGTTATATTACCCTGCAGTACTTTTATACAGCTGATGGTAAAGTATAAGTTGCTCTAGACACTGTTTCAGAGCACTGCTTCTAGATTTGTCAGGGACCTATTCAGCCAAAATGTCTAAGTCAGTAAGTCATTCAAATCAGTCAAGTCTGTAACTCACTCAGTCAGTCAATCAAGTCATTCAGTACATCAATCAAATCAGTATGTCAGTCAAGTCTATCAGTAAGTCAATCAAATAAGTCAGTCAGTTATTCATCACATAAACTCATACACACACTTTCCTCACTTAACAACAGAGATCTGTTCCTAAGACCACGTCGGTAAATTAATTCGTCGCTAAGTGAGGATACTATAATGGTAGTGCAGGTGTGTCAACCATCTTTCATATTGTTTTAATGTCACTTTGCACCATTTATAACATCTCTGGTATATATTTAAATGTTTAAACAGAAGTGTACTGTGAAGTGTATTGTAATAAACAGAACAGAGGAAATCAGCTCTAATATACAATATTTAGTTACGAATACTGGGCAGAGAACCCATCATAAGTCCACGGCTTTGGTAAATGAGTACGTCGCTAAGTGATGAGACGCTGCATTATTTGTTTAAAAAAGTCACAATGGGGCCTAAGAGGGTTAGTGATAACAACCAACCAAAAGATAATTGGTTGGGAAAAATCTGTTCGGTACTCGGACAGATCGGCACTTCAACAGCCTTCAGGGAAGAATTAAATTCAAGTGCAGAGGTTCCACTATACATCACCACTCTAAATCACGATACATAACTATACAAAATTTCACATCACTGCACAACATTACTACAAACATCACTACATATCAACATCACTACACACAAACATCACCTACATATCAACATCCACTACACACAAACATCACTACATATCAACATCACTATACACAAACATCACTACATATCAATGTCACTATACACAAACATCACTACATAACATCACTACAGACAAACATCACTACATAACAACACTACACACAAATATCACTACATATCAACATCACTACACACAAACATCACTACATATCAATGTCACTACACACAAACATCACCACATATCAAAGTCACTACACAAAAACATCACTACATATCAACATCAATACACACAAACATCACTACATATCACATCACTGCTCACAAACATCACTACACAAACATCGCTACATAACTACACAGAAACATCACTACACACAAACATCACTATATCAACATCACTAACACACAAACACCACTACAAATCAATGTCACTACATATCAACATCACTACACACAAACATCACTACATATCTATGTCACTACACACAAACAACACTACATATCAACATCACTACACACAAACATCACTACATATCAATGTCACTACACACAAACATCACTACATATCATCACTACACACAAACATCACTACATATCGTCACTACACACAAACATCACTACATATCAACGTCACTACACACAAACATCACTACATATCAATGTCACTACACACAATCACTACATATCAACGTCACTACACACAAACATCACTGCATATCATCAACACCAATACACATTTATATATCATTACACAATTATACACTTCAACACCATCACTAAACATCAACACCATTACTACACATCAACACCATCACTACACATGAACAACAATCACTACACACACACAGTATACTACACATCAGGGCCAGGAGCTGTGACTCAACCCCTGCAACTACCCTTAGGTAAGTGCATTAGACACTCTGTCACTATATATCAACAACACTGTCACCATTACTCTTCTTCACAACAACTCATCCAAAAGAAATATTCGTCATTGCTTTTCACTATCGCAGACGTATGACTAATATTCAATAATTGTAACTTGACTATATAACTGTTTGACTGACTATTGAGAATATATCACGGGTCATTTTCTCAGTAAATTTTAATATTCAAGTGCATTTCTGACTATATAAATAGTTGACTGACTATTGAGAATATAACCCTGGGTGATTTCTTAGTAAATTTTAATATTCAAGAATTCTAACTTGACTATATAAAATAGTTGGCTGACTATTGAGAATATATCCCTGGGTGTTGTCTCAGTAAATTTTAGTCAAGAGCATTCCTTTGGCTATATAAAATAGTTGACTGACTACTGAGAATATATCCCTGGGTGATTTCTTAGTAAATTTTAATATTCAAGAATTCTAACTTGACTACATAAAATACTTGACTGACTATTGAGAATATATCTCTGGGTGTTTTCTCAGTAAATTTTAATATTCAAGAACTTTCCCCTGACTATATAAAATAGTTGACTGACTATTGAGAGTATATCCCTGGGAGCTTTCTTAGCAAATCTATATATAAATCAGTCGGCTGATTGGAAAAGCTTGCGTGCTCACTTTCATCGCGGCTGCTTCTTCCTCTAAGTCCGTCGCCTAGAGACAAATGGACTGTTTCAGGATACGCTCTCGCCGACTTAGGAGAAATCTGTTGATCCCAAGTGGATTCTGGAAAATGAAAAGGACCTTAAAATTAAGGACCTCGGTTATGGAGGGTGTGGTAAGACCCAGCTCTGGAATCTTCCGGGACACGACACACCAGTGGTTCTCAAAAACATCTTTGATCCTAATACCCGAGAAACGGATTTTTCTGCGCGAGGCCCAGATCTTGGAGAAACTCAATGGTGCAGGTGGAGCTCCCAGACTTCGGGGTCTGTCTCCTGAGATAGGTTGTTATTTATGTCTTTTTTGGGATTAGAGGACCTTGAAACACTTAGCCACAACCAGGAGATGGGTAGGGAAAAATTAGATGATTTGTTTTGGCTAAAAGCCATAGAAAGCATCATCAAGAATTTGATTAAAATCCACAAAAAATGCATTGTCCATCTGGACCTTAAACAAAACAATGTAATGGTAGACAGAACCGACCCAAAATGCCCAAAAACCTCTATAATTGATTTTGGACTTTCAACTCACCCAGGCCAACCTTGGGTTTATGGTGACTATGAAAAGAACCGCATCGACAAGTTTTTGGGAAATTTAGCCCCTGGACCTGTTATGAAGCTGCTATGGGCCAGCCTGTCACAACGAAAAGTGATGTGGTGGGAGTCGCCCTGCTCATCAAACAGGTTATTGGAATAATGGATCGTAAGCCCCACCAGCTGATGACCATGGCCCTGAAGGGCCTCAGCCGGGACCCAAAGGAGAGACCTGGCCTTAAGACGTACCTCCGAACAACACAAAAAATCATTAAATTCTTCAAAGCCAAGTTTGGTTGAGCTCGGATTTTTTTTCTTTATTTTTTGTTACATATTTACAAATTTGGTTGACCTCGGATTTCTTTTGTTTATTATTTGTTACGTATATTGTAAAAAAAAAAAAAAAAAAAAAAAAAAAAAAAAAGGAGCTTGAAGAGCAGCCGCCTCCACGTGGCAAGTTCTGGGTACCTTGTGTAACTGAGAGTACTTGGACACTCATGTGTGACTGTTGCTACATGACCAGTCATGAGTGAGTGTGCAGTACACGATCAGTTACACAAAGTAGCTGAGAGCTGCTCACACCATGTAATGTCTGGATCTAGAGAATATGTTAAGATGGACAACAAATGTAATCCTGGACAATGTAGTGTCTATATACCAAGGTACCATCACCCGAGAACCAGATATTGAGTTCACTGGCAAGAGTTTCTCTGACAGGCTTTATGGACATGCAGAACAGACAAGGGGATGAGAGGGTGTCCCTTTTGCACCAGTTCATGAGTCAATTGCATGTTTCCCAAACAGGAGTTTAGAAGTACCACTATAAGAGGGAGGGGGTAAAGGAGGTTTTGTGGGCAAGGGCTTGGACTTCCATTCATATGTGCACGAGTGTTAGGAGTGAATGGACCTGACAAGCTGTTGGAGTGTGAGCAGGGTAATATTTTGTGAAGGGATTCAGGGAAACTGGTTAGTCAGACTTAGAGTCCTGGAAGTGGGAAGTACAATGCCTACACTTTAAAGGAGGAATTTGGGATATTGGCAGTTTGGAGGGACATCTAAATTGTTGTATCTGAGCACCTCTGCAAAGACAGTGATTATGTATGAATGATGGTGAAAGTGTTGAATGATGAAAGTTTTTTTCGTTTTGGGTCACCCTGCCTTGGTGGGAAACAGCCGTGTCAAAAAATATACATATTTATATACACCTACCATCCGACTATCCTAAACAATGCTAAAAGTCTATCAGTACTTAACTACAACATCAGGTCCTTAAGCAAACACTATGATGACCTCCTGGCACTCCTTGAATCACTAAAGACACCCTTCTCCTGCATTATTCTTACTGAGACCTGGCTTAAGCAGGACACAATAGATATCTACCCTCTACCAGGATACACAGCAATCCACAACTGCAGACCATACCAAGTTGGGGGTGGTATTGCAATCTATTACTCTAATTATCTTGTATTAGCACCACTTGCTTTAGTGATGAATATGGATAATACATTTTTGCTAATTTTACTGTAAAAAACCTTAAGACGCCTATATCAATTGGTGCCATTTACCGGATACCCCACACAAACATCCCAATTTTCAGTGAGAAATTAAAGGAACTAAAAAAAACAAAAAAAATGAATAAAAACCACCTCTTTTAGCGGAGACTTCAACACAACCTTGGCCTACTAAATAAATCACCTGAAACTGATTTCAAAAAAAACAAAAATAAAAACAACCCCCTTTCTCAACCAACAATAACAAAACCCCAACGGGGCCACTAAAAACAAGTGAACCATAATAGCCCAACATATGGACCAATAACTACCCCCCCTTAAAATTTGGATAATCACAGAAAAGCACTACAGACCACACCCTACCCCCCCCTTTTGACAAACTTTAAGTAAACCACCCCCCTTGAATACAACAAAGTTTCATTTAGACCCATAGAGACCCAAAAAGGGAAAAGTTCCCCGCTGACCTAAGACTGTTGACGGGCCACAGAATTCCCCCAAGGGCCCAAAAGTTTTGATGACGACAGACTTTTTCATAAAAAATTACTTAAACTAAACAACAAAAAATTGTCCTAAAAAACGAAACAGTTTCACAAAAAACGGGGGGGCCCCCTTGGCAAAACAAGCGCCTTTCTAAAAACCCTTTTGATAAAAACACCAATTAAAAGAAATACAGAAGGCCAATACAAAAAGGGGTTGGAAACCCACAACCACCCGGGGAGGATTTCCCGGGTCCTGCCAAGTGAGTGTAAAACAAAGCCTGTAAATTTTTAAAAACATGATGGTAAAAATTGGGCTGTGCCCTTTTTCTTTTCCAAAAAATTGAAAAGTTTAACAGGCATGTTTTTGCAATTTCTACTTACACTTAGGCCCAAAACTACCCCTTTAAAATGTACACATTTATTTATACACACTCATCGATTTTTCCCTTTGTTTTTTATTTTAATATTTTCCCTTGGTCTTTTTAAATTTTTCCCTTTTTTATATCCAGGGGAAAGGGAAAAAAGAATTTTTCCCCCCAAACCCCCATGCGGTTGTAAAAGTCCAACTAAAATCCCGGGGAAAATGGGGCTAGTAACCCCTTTTTTCCTGAAAAAAAAGATTATTTAAAAAGAAAAAAAGAAAAAATTTTCAAATTGGAAGCCCCTAAAAGTGCGGGGATTTTGTGCAGATGAAAAGAAAGAATGATTGTGGATGTTATATGAGAAGAACTGGATGCCCGGTTTTTAAGTAAAACAAAGCTAAAGGGGGAAAAGGAAAGATTTTTAAAGTGGAGGGGAATAAAGGGGATTAGGTCGGGGGTTTCAAATAATTTAGACAAAAAAAGGGAAAGTACAATAATTTTTAAAGGATAAGCTATGGCAGGAAAAGAGGGACTATAAATGTATTAATTAAAGGGTTTAAATTGGAGTAAAATAAAGATTGGATGTGAAAAGGGGGTTATAATAAGCGTGTTTTGCACCGGGAGAAGAGAGAAGTGTAGGGAAGAGAAATTTTTTGGGGAAATGTTGAGTGAATGCGGGGATTTTTAAAATAAAGTGTGGAGAAAAATGGGGGTTTGGGGTTTTTAAAATGCTAAAGTGGGAAAAAATTTTTTTGGGGGGAGTAGTAGGTAAATTTGGGGCCAGGGTAAATGTAAAGGGGGTTTTTTAATTTGAGCTATTTTAAAGAAAAAAATTTGGTAATAAGTAATACATATTTTATAAAAAAGAGGATAAATAAATATACAAGGTATGATGTAGCACGTAATGAAAGAATTTTAATTAGTTTATGTTTTGGGTTTGATAAAAGGTTGGGGGGTAGGCTCCAGGATGTACATGTTTTAAAGGGGGCAACGTTTATTCGGATAAATTATTTAGTTGTACTACAGTTAGAGAAAAAAGGTAGATGGGAAAAAGAGGAAGGTGGAAACCCAACAATAAGAGGGGGGTAAAAGTTATAAACAAAGGGGAGGGGGAAGTTCGGGAAAATATAAGCGACTTTTGGGCAGAAAGGTGGGCAAAGTGCAAAGAAGTAGGGGGGGGGTTTTGAAGGGGGTTTTGGAATATTTTTAAAAATGCATAATTAGAATGGGGGGGCAGAAGTTTGTGGTTATGGGGGGTTGGGGGCAGGGGGAAAAGAGGGTAAATTGGGGGAATGATGAAGTAAAGGGGGGTGAAAAAAGAGAAAAAGGAGTTTTATAGGGGTTTTTTTAAAAAGCAGAAGTGTTATAAGAAGAGAAAGAGTATAGGGAGAGAAAAGAAAGGTAAAGAGAGTGGTGAGAGAGTGAAAAAGGGAAGCAAAAGATAGAGGGGGAGGGGCACTTTTCAAAAAATTTTTTAATGAAAATAAAAAAAAAAATTTTGGAGTGAGTTTTTTCAAGTTAAAGAAACCTAGGGAAAAAAATGGATTTGTTTAGGGTTTAAAAAAAGAGTAGGGGATTATAATTTGGGGGTTGGGGATTGGGGAAAATTGGGGAGAATTTTTGAGGAAATTTTTTTAAAAGTTTTAAAGGAAAAAACAGAGGCAGTAATTTCATGCACTGGTCAGGGAGGTATACCATCTTTTAGGAGTGAAGAAAAAGCAAATGTAAGTGTGGGGGGTACTAGGCATTACGTAAAATGAAAGGGGGGAAAGCACTGGAACGATGGGGGTCATGACAAAATGTTAAAAGCCCGGGGGGGAAAATATGTTGGAGTGGTTTTGGGCCTTTTTTTTTAATTAAAATGTAAAAAAGAAAAAGGGGAAGGTACCTAGGGGTTGGCAGAGAGCATGTATATCCCCCTTTTTAAAAAGGGAAAGGGGACCCAAAAAAAATGTAAAAATTATAGAGGAATAAGCTTACTGGTATAACCCGGGAAAAAATACGGGTTTGGGTTTTAATTTTAAAAAATTTGAGGGAAGACAAATGTAGGATTGCGGAAGACAAGGAGGTTTTTTGATGGGGGGGGGGTGTTAGAAACAAAGGGGTTTTTCAAATTTAAAAACAAAATATGTGAACAGTATTTAGATAAAATAGGGAAGTTTTTATTGGGATTTATGGATTTAGAAAAGGCCCTATTATTTAAATGGATAGAGGACAATGTGGTTTGGTTTGCAAGTATATGGAAAAAAGGTGGTAAAATTAAAAAGCTGAAAAAGTTTTTATGAGGGGAAAAGGGGGCTCAGGGTTAAAGGGGTGTAGAAGGGGAGGAACTACTTTCCCGTTAAAAATAGGGCTTAGACAGGATGTGAATGTCACCATGGTTTTTTTAATAATTTAAAAGATGGGGGTTTTAAAGGGAAATTAAAAAGCTAGGGTGTTTTTGGGGGAGGGGGGAAATTTAAAAATTTGGGGAATCAAATTCAAAATGGGAAATTTACACCCGTTACTTTTTTTCTGATGATACTGTGCCTTTTTGGAGATTCTAAAGAAAATTTCAAAGGGTTTGTGGATAAATTTGGGAATGTGTGTAAAGGGAAAAAGTTGAAAAATGAACAAGAAAAGAGTAAGGTGAAAAGGGGGCAAAATGATTTAGATAAAGAAAAATTGGATATCAAATTGGGGGGGAGGTATGGAAAAAAAATGAAAATTTTTAGATACTTTGGGAATTTTACGTGTCGCCGATGGGTTTAAGAAGGAAAGAGGGTTTAAACATAGAATTGATGAGGGGAAAAAAGGGGAAATGGGCGTTGAGGAAAAGTGGATCAAAAAAAAGTTATCTAGGGGGGCAAAGAAAGGGAAAGTAAGAAAAATAAAGTAGTACCAACACTCTTAAATGGGTGTGAAAACTTGGGGGGTAAAAGCAGCAGCGAGGGGACGGTTGGGGGCACGGAGATTTTCCCGTTTAAGGGGAATGTGTGGTTAAAAAATTATGCAGAAAAATTTGGATTTTGGGAAAATTAAAGGAAAAAGGTGTGGAAATAAAAGTTTTTAAATTAGGGGCAGGGGGGAGGGGGTTTTTGAGGGGGGTTTTGGGCCCTTTAAAAAAAAAGGATCACAGAAAAAATGACAAGGAAAGCATATTTAAAAAATAGGGGAAGGAAGGCGGGGGAGGGGTCGCCTCGAAAGGGTTGGAGAGAGGGGGTAAAAAGGGTTTTGGGGGGTAAGGGGCTTGGACTTCCAGCAGCGTGCTGAGCGGGGTTTTTTTTAGGAGTGGGAAAGGAACGAATGGTTTCTTGGGACCGAAAGGGTCGGGTTTGGGGTGTGGCAGGGTAAATTTTAGTGAAGGGATTCAGGAAAAGGTTTTTTTCATAAAAGTCGGACTTGAGTCCTGGAAATGGGAATTTCAATGCCCGCACTTTAAAGGAGGGGTTTGGGTATTGGCAGTTTGGAGGGATATGTTGTGTATCTTTATATGTTTATGCTTCTAGACTGTTGTATTCTGGGCACCTCTGCAAAAACAGTGAAAAATGTGCGATGTGGTGAAAGTGTTGAATGATGATGAAAGTATTTTCTTTTTGGGATTTTCTTTCTTTTTTGGGTCACCCTGCCCCGGTGGGAGACGGCCGACTTGTTGAAAAAAAAAAAAAAAAAAATTCTTAAAACACTATTCATCAGTCCTCACCAAAGTAAATGAAAGCCAAACAACTATACTACTCCAGTAGATTCACTGACACAAAAGGATAAAAAAAGACCTGGAAAAACTCTCTCTCAGATACTGGGGAAACCCACAAACTAAAAAAAAAAAAAAATATTGTCCTAACTAAACCTAATGAAACACCACTGCATCCCACTGACACAGCTAACAAGATAAACGACTTCTTCTCAACCATAGGTTTTAATCTCCCCAAATAAAATCCCACGTACCAACCCCATCCGGGGGACTACCTAGATGGGAATTCCCAAATTCCTTCTATCTTGCTCCAACTGAGCCCACGGAAGTCACCGAGATTATAAAGTCATTTAAAAAATAACTCAGGAATCTGTCTCATGTACCACCATTATTGTACAAGAAGCGGCCCATGCCTCTCCAGGGCATCTCATACTTTTTAACAAGTCACTAGAAACTAGCACCTTCCCAAAAACTACTCAAAAAGGCAAAGGGTTACACCAATACATAAAGGTGGTGACCCTACAGATTTAAACAACTATAGGCCAATATCAAACTTACCATTGCTATCCAAAAATCTTTGAGAAACTCGTCCACATGAGACTGTATTCATTTAAACAGCACAAAACATACTCAACCCCTGCCAATTTGGATTCAGGAAAAATAAAAGCACTAACATGCAATCATAAAAATGCTAATCTGCTTTACACAGCATAGGAAAATAAGGAATATCCACTAGGAATTTTTAAACCTAAAAAAAGCTTTTGACACAGTAGACCATGGCATCCTACCCACAAAATTGACCATTATGGTATAAGAGGCCATGCGCTTGCATATTTCAAATCTTCCTTACTAATAGGTATCAGTATGTCACCATAAAGACACAGCATCAACAACACAGCCACTTGATACTGGAGTTCCGCAGGGAAGTGTCCTTGGTCCCCTGCTCTTCCCCATATACATCAATGATCTCCCAAACGTATCTCAACACCTGAACCCCTTCCTTTGCTGACGACACGACTTATGTCATCTCTCACCCTAATCTTGCCACCCCAACACCATTGATAATGAGGAGCTGATCAAAATATCGCTTGGATGCACCCAAAAAAACTTACGCTTAACCTGAAAAAACCCTCTAATTATGTTTGGTAGCAGAGCGGGGAGTGTAAAATTAACATTAAAGATCGACAACACCAAATTGCCGGCAAAAAGGCAAATTTCCCTGGGCCTATACCTCGCAAAAACCCGAATTTCGCACCAAATCCAAACAAAACCCAAAAAAGCACCCAAAAAACGGTGGGTCCTCTAAAGATACGTACTAGTGCCGTAAACGCCCTTCTCACACTACACCTTTCACTTAATACCCATACCCACCTAGCTATCGGTTTGGGGTTAAAACTGTAAACACCCAAAACCCAAATAATAACCCAACAAAATGCCCAGAAGAAAAATCACAAATCCCATCCCTGGCAACACACCCCCCCACTCTTATAGATCAAAAACTTACTCCTGTTCGTAATCCACACTTACTACTGTGCAATCTCATTACAGGCCCTTTTAAATTCCTTTTAAAAACCTTACCTAAAACGCTTTCTTGTAGCTGTGACGAAACCCACGGGCACAACCCAGACACAAACTCTCTATGACATTCCCCGTGCCCGAAAAACCCTTTTACAAAAATTCAATGTATGTCAAAGGCCCAAAATTGGAACCCCCTACCTGAAAATTCTAAAATGCAGAACATTATCCCCTTTCAAAATCCCATCAGAAAACACTTATCTCCCTGATCACCCTGTCACAAATTTACCGAATGCCAAATCCACCTGGGGGTTAACACTTACATCACTCCCCCATTGCCAAAGCAAAAAATATAAACCCAAATCTCAAAATAATGAATTTAACTAGTAAAAGGGGCCTGTGATACTCCAATACTGAAACTAGAAAAGTGAAAAAAACAAAAGCATTACTTGCTAAACTCAAAATAGTTTTAGTCACTTAGCCATAATCCCAACTTACCTCAAAATTTTTGTAATTTTTAAAAATTAAGTTTAAAAATTTAAGTCTGCCCGAAATGCCTAGCAGCAGGTTTTTCAGGGAAAAACTGAAATTATTTTACTACATGAAAACCCACACAAAAACCCAAAATTCTGTAAACTCAGCATTGTAACCCTTTAGAGAATAAACTTTGAATTAAATTAAATTGACTTACGACCGAGTTCGGTTCTGAAAAACCGGTTTCAGCGAAATGGCGTAAGTCAAACTTTACTATTGAATATCAACAAAATTTTTTTGTAATGTTTTTATTTTATTGTTTGATTTTGGGGTTTTCAGTTTTACTTTACTTTTTATGTTGTTGTACTGTATTTTATACTGTAAGGTTTAGGAAAAAACACTGGACAAACAAAAAAATTGTTTATTTCCCAGAATTTGGCATAAAAAAAAACGGTCATAAGTCGAGGGTCGAAGTCGAGCAGGGGTAAAATGATGGAAGGTTTAACTCCCTCCACACTTAGGACATCTCTTTCCAAGGGCCCCAGAGTTTCGTGGGCTCTCTATAGTAAAACCTAAATAATGTAATTAGTGTTTTCTTCCTCTTTTGTTTATTAGAATCACAGTACACTATGTTAAAAAAATTTTAAAACATATCGGAAAAAGTTATAAAGGTGTTAAGGACATTAAAACAATATAAAGATGTCACACAAACCCCCCAAACCCTCATAGTATGCTCCTCCTTAACAATGAATTCATTTCCGACTGGGGCTTTGGAACGGAACTCTGTTTTTAAGTGAGGAAGGGGTTTATGAGTTTTTGTGATGACTAACTGATGACTTGTTTTAAAATTTTCTTACAGAATTGAGGCTTACCACTTGATGCTTTTTGAATGACTTTCTGACTGGACTGACTTACAACTAAAATTAGACTTTTGAGTGAAGGTCCCCGACAAATCTAGAACAGTGCTCTGAAAAGGTCTAGAGCAACTGATAAAGTGGTACCTTGAGAACAAAAATTATTTCTTCCAGAAGGCTGTTGATGCTGATACTGAATGAATTTGTTCCCAAAAAGGAATAAAGTAAATTAGGTTAAGTTTTAGACCCCCAAAAAACCTTACATAAATGTTCGCATTTTTTCGCTGCGGGGAAACCGGGGTACCCCTGTACTTTACCTTCTCAGTAATTGCCATCCTTGACAGTATTTTCGTATGGTTTTGATGGTTGTATTCTGTTTTTTTTTTGGGCTCATTTTAACAAATGGAAGTAGTTTCGAAATTGAATCATTTTGATTTGCTTTTTGAAAAAGACCTTGAAAAAAAGCTCACCTAAGGAAAAAGGTGCAAAGCTTTGGGTTTTAGAGTAAACAAATGACATCATGCCTTCCAATATGCAGCGTAATGGGTTACATTATTTTTAACATTTATTTCAAAAAGGGAAAAACAGAAAAAATATTTTTTTGGAATAAAAAAATACAAAAAATTTTTTTTATAAAAAATAAAATGTATCAAAAAAGTATAATATTAAAGTATAAAATATAAACAAAAATTTTGGCCTTTGGAGGGAATGTGTTATCTTATATAAAATATGCTTCAAAACGGTTTATTTAAAAAAAAAGCCCTCTGCAAAAAACGTGGGGTAAAAATGTTAAATGATGAGGGAAGTATTTTCTTTTTGGGGTTTTTTCTTTTTTTTTGGGGTCCCCGCCTGGGTGGGAGACGGCCAATTTTGAGGAAAATTGACTCTGCAAATGAGCAAATCCATTGGACCAAGGTCAGGAACGGTTAAAAAGCAAGTAGAGGTTCCAATTTTCGAGAAAAATCCCAAATGAGGGGGAAAAATTTTAAAAAATCAACACTTTCACTTGAATATAAAAAAGTTTCCTGACTATTTAGAAAATATCCCTGGGGTTTTCTCAGTAAATTTTTTAAAATTCAAGAACTTTCCCCTGCTATTAAAAAGATGACTGCTATTTAGAGTATATCCCTGGGAGTTTTTCAGAAATTATATATAAAACAGTCATGTTGGAAAAGCTTGCGTGCTTCCCTTTCATCGCGGCTGCTTCCCCTAAGTCCGTCACTTAGGAACAATGGACTGGTTCAAGATACCCTCACCGCTTCGGGAGAAATTTTGATCCCCCAAATGGGTTCGGAAAATGAAAGGACCTTTAAAAAAATTTAAGGGCCTCGGGTTTTTGGAGGGGTGGGTAAACCCACTTGGATTCTTCCGGGGCCCAACCCCCATGGGCCTCAAAAAAATATTTGTCCTAAACCGAGAAAGGGTTTTTCTGGCGAGGGCCCGATCTTGGGAAACTCAAAGGTTTCAGGGGGCTCCCAGACTTCTGGGTTGTCTCCCGAGATAGGGTTTTTATTGCCTTTTTTGGGATTAGGGGGACCTTTAAAACCAGCCACAACCAGGGGATGGTAGGAAAAAAAGATGATTTGTTTTGGTAAAAAACCATAGAAAGCATCATCAAGAATTTGATTAAATTCAAAAAAAAATGCATTGTTCATCGGACCTTTAAAAAAACAATGTTATGGTAACTAACCCCCCAAAATGTCCAAAAAAACCCCTTTTAATTTATTTTGGACTTTCAACCCACCCAGGCCAACCCTTGGGGTTTTTGGTGATATGAAAAACCTCATC